>UCQR01091114.1:23139-48888 GCA_900474235.1 Cecidostiba semifascia | reverse complement strand
GGGGAGAAAGGTTAATTGCTGGGAAATAAGGATCGAAACGATAAGCCGAAAGTCTCTAATTTGCTCGAGTTTATTTTCCGCGTTTAGTTTCGAGTTCGATCGGTGTATGGAAAATGTAACAGAGGAAAAGCAGCTCTGTGTGCGTAATACAGCTCGAGGAATTATCCGTATCGGACATTGACTCTGGTCGAATAAGCGGAGAAAAATTTTCGTGCGCTGGTGACATAATGTAGGAAATCGTTATTATTACTGTAAAAAGAGCCAATATTATATTTGTGATTCAGTATGCCAAAATCATTTCAATCGGAAAAAAAAAAAATTAGATCACACAGCACGATTATCCAAGCTCTAACCACACGCACACAGAAACAGACAGAAGGCAGTCACTCTCTATATAACGCAGTTCAGTTCGCGGAGCTGCAACGGCCACTTTCACGCGGAAGTGCGTCAGATCGTGCGTGCGCGCGATTAAATCTTGCGCTTAGAGAGCCGCAAAAAAGCCGCGACAATTATATATGTATACACACACACACACACACACATCGCTCTTTCGTAATTTTTCCCTATCCTCTCTTTCTCTCTCAGTCGAGAATTCTCACATGATGCACTGCGAGGGAGAAGCGTGATACGACACTAGTGCACTGATACTTTCCAACTCGATGTTTCGGGGGCAATCGGTATATGTGTTTTTTTTCTTTTTTTGTGTGTGTGTGTGCGTGTGTGTGGGTGATGGGTAAAATTACTCAATCCTCTCTTTCCTTCTCTCCAAGGAACTATATCCGATGCAACGACGACGAAATCGATCACACTGTTCACACTGTCCCACGCATTTACAAGAAAACAACAGCAGCAGCAACAACAACAACAATAACAACAGTCCAGAGGTGGTGTAGAAAATACACGAAACAGCTCGCGCAAAATAGCAAATATTACATGCACTATAATAGACTCGCGAGAGAAGAGAAACGCCGACTACGACGACGACGACAATGAAAGTGTCTGGCTGCGCGCTGCTCTATTCGCGAGCCGGTGCAGTCTCTCTGCACCGCAGCAGCAGCGCGGGAGAGAGCGAGGCTATAGGAGAGAGAGAAAACCCTTTCTCCGCAACTGCTGCGCGCTGCTGCTGCTGCATAGAGAAGTGCATAGAAAGAGAGAGAGAGAGAGAGAGAGCTGTACGAGGAAGTGGAAGCGCCGCCGCCACCGTGAGGAGAGAATATTATTGCACACGCCGAGAGTCGTGGTCAGATCGGCCGCGAAAGCGTGTCACGTTATATTGGAGGTGCAGAGTGTATATGTATATGTGGAAGCTGCTTTTTGAGGGGGTAGCTTTTTGAGGGAGTTTAAGGATGCGGCAAGGTCGCTGATATGGCCTAGTTTGGTCTATACTCTGAGATATTACGTAATGCTTGCTGGGTGTATTGGTATAGAATTATTATTAAAGTTCATTAAACTCGTATAGCCGGATTATCATTGTTGACGTTCGTCAAATATTTCAAGAACCATTGCAATTCCGATGGCAGCAGCTGAGAGCGAGATTAAAAAGTTTAGAATTTTTCTTAAAAAAAAAAAACTAACAATATATACCTTTTGTAATTGATACTATTTTCCCGTACTATATACCATCACACAGTTACAACAACACACTACCAAAATATCAAATCTCAAAATGACCACCATAATATATGAATACACGAATAACGAAAGCAAAGCATTATAGAATTGATAATCAATCGCTGGAATGAAAATTGATCACTCTGCTTATTTTCAGTTACACACAGGCTCAGTTTTTACCCCGACTTCACTCTCGCACTAAAGTTACGTCTCTCTTCACTTTTTCATCCAATAAAAAATATATACACGTATATATGCAATATAATCTCGAAGCACACCAAACGAAATAAAAAAAAAACTGAGCCCTCGCAAAGCCCATCAATTCCACTCCCAGAACGATAAATCCCAGCACCAGCAGCAGCACCACCGCACCACCTTCTCGAAGGCACTTCAAACAAATTGCTCGCACTTACTCTTTGAGAGAGAGAGAGAGAAAAAAAGATGACAAATATAAAACGAACGAATCGTCGTCGTCCTCGGGTCCACTCTTCCTCTACACCGGCATATCTCTCTCTCTCGTCTGTGTATATGCAGTGTGTCGTCTCGGCTCACAATATAATCTCGCACATCAACAACAACAACAACAGCAGCAGCACACTATACTCGTCGCACTTCCGGCACAACTCGCGCAACAGTTCCTTCGAAAAAATCCTCCTACACACACTGTGTATGTGATGTGTATTAAGACACGACAAAAAAGTCACTTTCGCTTATCTCCAGCGTCCACCGAATTTCACTATTACGTATATAAAAAACAAAACGAAAAGAAAGACAGACGAACAACACGTTTATATTATTGTACACACGAGAAGACAAGTCTCGCGTGGCGACGACGTAGTCGTCGTCGTCGTCGTCCTCGTCGTCGACGGCGGTACAGATCACATCAGCGTCGTCGAGGACGGCATCAGCAGCGCACGCCGAGCAGCAGCCGGCAGCAAGCCGCTGGGGTCAATGACCTGCCTGAGTCGTCGCGCTGAGCTGCTCCTCCGCTACTCTGGTGTGTATCGTATCTCGTCGTCTCGCTCGCACTCGCGCACTCCGACTCTGACGCAGCTCTCTGGCCCCCCACTTTACAGCCTCGTGTATATACTGCCCCGCACTCGCTCCCCTTATTCACGCCGCCGCCGCCGCCGCCGCCGCCGCCGCCGTCGACGAGAATTCGTCTCTCTATAGTATGTGTGTATGTGTGTGAAGACTTTGTGGGGGGAGCGCCCCTACCCCACCCCGCTTGATTTTCTCGATGTATTCGCTGAGCTTCTGTATGTGCATCGAGTTTTATATTCTATATTATAGAATGTGAGAGTAGAGAATTTACTTTTTCGAAAAGTTGCGTTTTTTACAGTGAAAATAGTGAGAAATCGAAGCAGAGAGCCAGAGGGGAATCCCCCGACTGTTTACATCCACCTCGACTCCTTCCCTCCCTCTCTCTAGATTCGAGCTTCAGAGGGATGGAACGCGAGAGCTGCACCGATATCATGCTTCTGGGTGGGGAAAGCTCTGGCAAGGGTAGGGAGTCGACGGAGAGGAATATTGTGCAGTAGCGGAGTGTATATACAGTATGTATATATAGTGGTAGGGGAGGTCGACGATACTCGAGGCGGGTTCACTGGTACAGTGTACCCTCGACGGTGCAACGCTCTCTCTCTCTCTCTTTCTCTCTCTTCCTGATTCCGTGAGCTGCACGCCGCTATTTTTCGCTCTTAGCCGCGTGCTTGCGCTCTGTTATAGAGAAAGAGAGAGGGGCTAGGCAGCTTGCAGCGATGCGCGTGTACATATGTGTGTGTGTGTGTTGAGGCAGGTGTTCGATGATATAGATTTTTTTTGCTTTGAATTTTCGAGACAATCGAGAAAAATCTATAGCCGCTCTCTCTCGTTATAAACTATCCTGGCTAAAAATAGACTCAGCCACCTAGACGACTCGGCTCTCTTAAAAATAGCCTCACCTCAGTCGCGAAGCGAAGGAACATGTATACATCAGGCGGCTCCCCTCCGAAAAAGTCTCTCTCATCGCCAAAAGAATGAAAAACAAAAAGGTCAAAGCGAGGGTCAGACGTACTATCCGCGGCCTGGTATTCCGTGTCCTTGCGGGCCGCGCGTGATGGATGGGACGAGTGCTGTGATGCAGCTTCCGCAACTCTATATACTACTGCTACTGCTGCTGCTGCACGTCTTTTTTAAGGTCAACGCGCTGATGCCTCGTTTTATCGCTCTCTCTCTCTCTCTCTCTCTCTCTCCCATGGCGAATGTGTTCGTGGGATGATAAACTATTTTTGTGTGTGTGTGTGTGTAAGAGGAGTTCGTTTTTTCGATCTCAATGAGTTATGTAAATAAAACAATGCGCCTCGTGTTATCTTTCCGATGAGCTTGCGGTCAATGCACAGTAGTTGCGATGAAAATAAATATCGAAGAGTATATATAAAACTGGGTGTATATCGAGGCGTTAATCTCGTAGTTATTACACCACATATCGAGTTCTACGAGCCGTCGTGAATTTTCGTATAAATTTATTAAAAACGTAGTATATATACTTCCGCGAGAATTTGAACTCTGGCGCGTGAATTCCAGTCAGTAGATAATATGCGACGATTAAGTAGTCGAAAACGAGAGAGACGCGCAGCGCCAGTGCTTTATAGGACATTGACTTTGAGATATATCGTCGAGGCGCTTCGTCGTTGACGCGAAGTGAAAGAGAGAGAGAGAGAGAGAAAGACACTATCTCTCGTTAGAGCTTATCGCACTTGTTCCTCGTATATATACTCATACCTTATCTTTACTCGTCGCTTCGCTTTTCCTTCAACGAGAGAGTCGCGTAGTCTGTTCTCCATTCTGTATATGTACTAATAGAGGTGGATGTGCGACGATGATTTTGGAGTTGAGATTTTTCGACTCTGAACTTGAACGTTGACCTTCGCTATAAGTGGATTCGTTCAAGCTTATTCTGGAACTTTCAGAAAAATGTAGCCTGTAATGTAGACGACATATAGAAGAGATTGTTTATCGAAAAATTGTAATCTGGGTTCATCGACTTTGTCGCGTATGTAATGGAGCGTATTGTGTACCATAATAACTTTATATACTTTTTTCTTTTTATGAAAACTGATTTGTCGATCGCGGCTATAATCTTATCGAGGAGCATCGAGTCCAGTGTTTATTGAGAAAAAAAAACGCTGTGTCTGATGAGTATATATCTATTTCGAGAAAAGAATCAATCAATGACTCGTGTATGCATACGAGAGTGACCGTTACATTTATATATTTTAAAAGAATTCGATGTTCACGCTGCATACGCGATCGTTACGTAAGCTGCGTATCGTAAAAAGTTTGTTGAACCTGAATCAATATTTCAGAAAAGGAAAGTTGTGAGATTATTTTTGAAATACGCGTATATATATACACTTATAATATAGCTCTGTACAGTTTCAATTTTATATAAAAAAAAAGAACAGAGAGAAAGTTGTTTATTGATTGCATTCCATTTTTATTATTGCAAAAAAAGTGTCTCAACAGCTCGCTCATCAAAGACAATTCTGCAAATCCAAACAAGAAACCAAAAACTATATCGCGTCAAGAGAGGCAATGATGATTGATGTATGTACATATAATCGTGCGCGACACTCTTTGCACTGTTTAGATAAAAGAAAAAGAACAATATATAACAGCCAGCTGAAAAATTCTCGATGAATCAAAATTAGAATAAAAGTAGGTCTAAGTCAAGTCGTTGTGGGCTTCGAGAGCCTCGACTTGTTGTTTTCGAATGTTAGAATGTCATTATCACGCGATAATGACATCAGGACCGCGAAATTACGTGCAAGGTCGCCTCTCCCATCGTTCGTCGTTCGGCCAGATAGCGAACGCCATGCGTGTGTATGTATATGTATGTATTACCGCACACTCACTCGATATATAGAGTATATAAGAGAGTCAATGACCCGCTCGAATTTCTTTTTAATCAATCTGCTTTTTATAGCGCCGATTCTTGGCTTATTGCTGAAAAATAATTTCGATAATCACGATGTCGACGTTGCGATAATGCTTTTCTCTCTCTTTAATGATATTGAAAATAATTGAAGTAGTGTTCGCCAGTACGTGTATATAAATATAGAATCATATACAATTAATCCAATCAACAAAAAATACTGCATACCTACATCAAATTATTATTTTTAAATAATGACTGCGACATGTAAATTAACGCGTCGATACTCTCTCTCTCTCTTTCTTTCTCTTCTCGGCGTCTCTTCTAATTTAGCGTCGCCCGAAAATAAAATTCTGTCATCGGGGCTTCTGTTGGTCGTATGCGCGCGCGCGCGGAAGTGAATGACGGGCTCTCTCCCAAATCCGTACAACTCGTCGTTGCCGAGGCTCCGATGCTGCTGCTGTTGCTGTAGTTGCTTGAAGATGGTGCATCGACCTTTTCCCTCGTGGCGTGTGTTCGCGCATGCAGCAGCAGCAGAAGCTCGAGAGAAGAAACGGAGTGACAGAAAGAAGCGGAGGGAGAGAGAAGCAGGGAAGGAAGATTGTTGTTGAGCCGGAGAGAAAAGAAGATAATGGGGGAAGAGAGTAGGTGTGGAAAAAGATCGAGCGTACGCTAGTTGCTGGGTTGCGTATAGGATTGTGTTATATGAAATAAATTTCAATGTTTTGATCGACTATCATTTCATTTTCAGATAATATAAATCCGCAAGTATAATAAGAAACACGTGAGTCAGATTTTTTTTCTCACTGTTGGACGCACTCGCTCGCGCTTATCGATTTTCCCGGGCGCATCCGCATGTCACCATGGCTCATCTCGATTAGATTGATTAGATGGAAGGCTCCCCCCCCCCCCCATCTTCGCCTTTTTAGACGCTGTCTTTCGATGCCTGATGCGCTTTTTCACGTATACGGTGTAGATTGATAAGAGTTGGGGGGAATGTAGGGGGACCGTATGCCTCGCCTTGTTTATCGAGTGCTTCGGTGAACCGCAGGAAAATCGAATACTGGAGATTTATCTTCTCGGAGGGAGGTGTGGGGCTGCTGAGGTAGTGAGAAATTAGGAGTAGCAAGAGATTAGGATTTCATGCGAATACTGTGATTAGAATATAAATTTGTAAAGTTGAAAACTCGAAGAGAATAAATATATACTAAATGTTTAATTTTTTGTTTTGTTTCTATTTTTGAGAGAAACGGAGATAAAAAACAAGTATGTCACGTGCGATATTCATTTCAGTTACGTGAATCAACAAAATTGAAATTAGTTATGTAGAAATCTAAACTTGTAACAATTTATATCTGACGAAATATAACAATTGATAACGTAGATAGGTGGGAGGTCATTCAACTGTTGATACAAGCGGGTTCTACTTTTTCTACATGGCATAAGTCTCACATACCGCGGTCGGTATTACATCGCCTGAGTACGGCCAAAATACATATTACCATCCGGAGCAAGTAAATTTATTTAATAAAAGTTATCTGATAAACGACATTTAAATTTACATTAAAAAAAATAAATTGTCATTATTATTCTACCTATATTAAAGTACATTATTTACACTATTTACAATATCCAAATATACTTAAATATTTTTCGATCGATAGTCGGTCCACGTCTTCAACAATCAATCAATTTTTTTGTTTACTCCATTTTCAACTGTTCGATTGTCAGCAATAGGTACTACCTTCTCATTTTTGTAAGCCTAGAAATAACGTTGAATTATTGTATTTAAAAAGTGTACGTCATAATGTATTCGATTTAAGTAAATTTTAATTTACTTTCTCTGCAATTTTTTTCAGATATACAGCCATCATATTTCCAGTCTGTTCCAGCATCTTGGTGAAATGCCCATTATTATTTAGAAGTAAAACGTGAGGATGATTGTACTCCGCTACTTCTCCAAAGTTCATTACTAATACTCGGTCGCTATCCATAATTGTATTCAATCTGTGCGCTATCGTCAGTACAGTGCAGTCCTTAAACTGTACAAAAATATATAAATAATAAATTAAGAGATATATGAGATCAAACATTTTGAAAGACTCACTTTGATCCTGATAGTTTTCTGAATCAAAGCATCCGTCGCTGGATCCACGTTAGCAGTAGCCTCGTCCAAAACGAGAACCTTATTCCTCTTCACAATCGTTCTGGCAAGACACAACAGCTGTCGTTGACCAGCACTAAGATTGCTACCAGATTGCTCGATCGATTGATCAAGAGAAAGAAAAGCTTTGCTTAGTTCAACGTCCTGTAGAGCCGACCATAACGCAGCATCGGTAAATTCATGAAAAGGATCGAGGTTGTCTCTGACTGATGCGGAGAACAGCATTGGCTCTTGAGGGATTATCGAGAGTTTGCTACGTAAGTCCTTGAGGCCGATCTTGTTGATGTCCACGCCATCGATATACAGGCCACCCTCAACCTTCGCGAGTCGGAAAAGCGCAGATACAAGGGAAGATTTTCCAGCGCCCGTTCGTCCAACAATTCCGACCTTGAGAAGAACGTTCGCCAGGACGAGTGAAAAGTTAATGCAAAAAAGTACCAATAAATTCTAATTATTATAAGACACATTATGCGAAGATAAGAAATTGTGAACAATGCACGGTAAATGCTTGCTTATGGTAGCCAAGTATAAAAAATATTTGATTACCTTCATTCCTGGTTCAACCTTCAGACTAAGATTCTTCAAGACGGGCTCCACGGTATCGTTGTATTTCAGATACAACTTTTCAAACTGAACCTCTCCTTTACTTGGCCAAGATTTCGGAGGTTCCTTGCCAGCCTCACTCTCAAACGGACCTTCTTGTTCCAACTTCGTGAACTGAAAAATCCTCTCGACTCCGATCATCTGCGTGACCACCTCAGCTGCCGTCTTAATACCATGCTGTAGCAGTCCTGTAATGGTTAGTATCTGGGTGATAGCCAGACCCACGCTGCCACTTGATACGTCTTTATCATCAAGAATAATGAAGCTATACGTGACAACAGCAATAAAAGTCACCGAAACCAAATCGACCCAGAATCCAAAGGCTGTACTGGTAGAAACAACGAGTGAAAATGTGGCAGTATGGGCGTCCTGATGGCGATCGAATTCCTTGCGGACCATTGATTCAGCTTGACATGACCGGATCGTAAGTAATCCGCTAAGCGATGAATTCGTATGAGATAATACTGGGCTTTTAGCTGGGAAGTAAGAGTGAAATGTGAGAAATATTTTCAATATTAAAGAAATTATTGTGTCATTGATCATGTATGTGTATACCGTTGCCTTCCAATCTCTTTATGTTGCGGACAGTAGCGAGATACATGTTCTTGAGGTTCGTGTGCAAAAGAAACATGATGGACATCGGGAAGATCATCATCCAATTGATGATGAGTACTTGCATCATGATACCGAAAATAATGGATAACACTTGAAATGCATCCATTATAGATATCGAAAATTTCTCATCTACAGCTCCAAGATCTTTGGAAAAACGATTGAGGATACGACCTGTAAAACAAAGATATATGCTCTATTAAAGTATGCCTAATTATTTAAAAGCTACAATAAGATTCTTTATTTGGAATGCATGCCTGAAGGATTGACGTCAAAAAATCTCATAGGCGTTTTGAGTATACAATTTATCATCAGATTGTGAATCTTGAAACTCGAATTTATGCAAATTTTAGAAATGAGAATATTTCTTGTGATCGAAAAGACGATGCTCGCGAAAACTAAAAATGCAAGAATATAAAGTGCAAACAATTCGTCAACGTATGGCAATACATCCGTGTATTTCGTCAATGTGACATTCGTATTTTCAGCTTGATTCGTCAAAAATTCTGTTACACTTGTACTATTATTCAATTCTTCCGAGACGATACTTTCCACACGTGCTTCTTCTTGTCGAGTCCTGATAACAAAAATTTCTTTCGTTACTTACTCCAGTCATGTTTATATTTGATTCGTAAATTTATTTTATATTACCAGTATGCTATCCAATAATCAGAAGCGCTGCTGAAACCTTGGGCCAATACAAATATTACGACGTATAGAAATAACATAAAGTACGAGTTACCCGTCTTCAAGTACTCCCAAAACAAAGAGTTTGCGATTCTTCCTTCTGCAATTTGTTCTTGAATATTATTTGGCTCTTCTTGATAATGTTCAACAACGTTAGGAGTCGGTATGTCTAGAAGCCCACTCGCGTCACTATCAGTTTTATTCTCTGCGTTAGAAAGCTTCTCAACGTAATCATTTTTATCTACGTGCAAAAAATGTCTGTTATACTTTCGGCAACTTTGAAAATCTCCTTGAAATTGAACCTTGCCCTGAAAAAAAAAATTATAGTTGACAATATTTCAAATATAAAAAAACTGACCATAGCAATGCATCACTTACACTTTCGAGATAAACAATCGCATCTGCCTTCCTTAAACATTGTATTTGATGTGTCACCAAAATGCGAGTTTTATCCTTCAAGTACCCGTTGATGCAGTCTTCGAAAAGACGTTTACCAACGCGTGTATCAACAGCTGAGAGAGGATCATCGAGCAGATATATATCAGCATCTCTGTACACAGCTCTAGAAGAACAATTAAGATATTGTATACTTCGTTAAAAAATAAACACTATAAACCTATACCTAGCTAAATTAACTCTGGCGCATTGACCACCACTGAGAGCTGTCCCTTTCTCGCCCACGAGTGTGCGATCCCCATAAGGAAGCTGCTCGAAGTCTTCAGCAAGACAGCACGCTTTAGTAATCTTCTTGTATTTGTCCTCGTCGTAGGGCTGCCCAAAGAGAATGTTGTTCCTCACAGATCCAGAGAACAGCCAAGGTTCCTGGCTAGCGTAGGAGATACTACCCTGAGTTTTTACCTGACCTTTGCTCGGCCTAAACTCGCCTAAGATCAATTTGAGAAAAGAGCTCTAAAAGGAAGAATGGAAAAGTTTATACACATCGAGTACATATGCCAAAGCGCCCTGATAAAAATAGCACTACGGCTGGCCAACAATCTCTCTAAAAACGTCACGTGATGGCCAACCGTTGGATAATCACTGGTAAGCATTTCTACCAGGGCGATACTTTGGTTTTCATGACATGGAAATCGTCGTGCTCTCTTTTGAGATACTGATATCAAAATTATAAATTATATTATAAATCACTGCACTGTATTTTGAAATCCAATCAGCCAAAGCAATCGATTTCAGGAAAGAATATGTCGACCTCTCTATTTCGCAGCAAAAAGTAGAAGTATTATTCTTTTAGAAACATACCTTCCCTGCACCAACAGGACCAATGATACCGTACAAGCTTTTACACGGTATAGTGATAGTGACATCTCGTAATGTTTCCGTAATTGAACCTTTAATCCAAGAAGCCGTCACGTTTGCGATAGAGATACTGTTATAAACAGAGTTGTTATAACCAGTCTTGATCCCCTTCTGATCAGGAGCCTCAATTTCTTCGGACAGTAAAAAGTCCTGTAAAATATAATCTTATTTTTTAGCTGTCATTTCGTAAATAACAGTTAAAATCATTTATTATTATTCTTTTTTTAATTTTTACTACTCCAACCTGAATCCTATTTATCGATACTTTCGCCTCTGCGTAAGAATGTAAGCCCCGAGGAAATAAGTTAGTCATACTTAATGTCATCGCAGTGAAAAGATCAGCTATGGTGAATATTTTATCTGCCGTTATAACGTTGTCTTGCAGGACGTAAGCTAAAATGCAGAAGAACAGAGCCGTCCGTTGACTGTATGCAGACGATGCATAAGTGACACCTTTCAAATACATTGCTAGTGCTATATGTCTAAGCTCCTCTCTATGAATAAAGAAAAATCGTTTAATATTTTTTCAAACCACTAAATATTTGTTATAGGTATGTGTTATATGACATAAAGCAATAATGCATACCTTCTCGCACTGCAGACGAGTCTTTGGAAAACTGGCTCCCAAGTATACATTTTGATAATTCGAATTCCATTGATTATCTCGCTCATCAGTAATACTCTGCTGTCAGTTTTGACCGCGACTTTCTTCCGGATCCAGTGTATCAAATGACTTAAAAAAACTGAAAATTACTTTTGTGAAATATACTGCAATTTTATGAGATTCTTTATTGTTGATACATAACGAAATTTCGTAGTAACATACTTTGAAACGGGACACTTTGAATAATCATAAAGAATACACCAGCTAAGGAAGCTATACCAATTCTCCTCCAAATGTGATAGGTAACCACTGCTCCTTGAATAGGCATTATCCAAATATAATGTAAAAATTTAAAAACTTGCTCGAATCTGACTACGTCATTGGACAATAGGTTGATTACAAGTCCTCCTGATACTTTGCTCGCTGCTACACAAGACAATCGCATCATCTGTAAATTCGAGCAAACCTGTTTCTGAATTGCTTACAGTTTTTATTTTTTTTTCTTAATAAATATTTAGATTTTATTGAATGACTAATAAGTATAAGATTAAAGCTTTTACTAAAATTCATTTGTAAAAAGAATTGTATACAGAAAATAATTTACAAAGATTAAAGAAATACCAGCATACTTTTCTGTAGATCAAAGACGAGCAGGCAATCCTTAATTGCATGCCGAGTTCTCGACCCTGGTAAATTACATGACAATACATTATGGATTGTAGCACAATTCCTAGTACAACGCTGGAGGCGTAAATATAAGCATCATTTGTGCTCGTAGTAGCATTTGGAGAAAAATGCGAAATTAAAGGGCTCAGAGCCATTGGCTGTAACATTCTGTTTGAAAAAGTTGCGAAAATGAATAATTGTAAGTTTTCCAGTGAGGAAATTCACGCCTATGTTTATCGTAACAGTAATTCATTCACTTACTTGAGTACAATATCCAGCAGAAAAGTGCAGAATCCTAGACGAAGGAAGGTCCATCCATAAGTCATCTGAATTGCCTTAAGGAAACTAGGCTTTCTTTTTCTCTTCCGAGCATTTTCTATTTCTTTGTTCCAATTTCTGTAAAAATATAAATTTTATATATTTATAAAATAATATACCTATGCTTTAAAGTACTTTACTTTGTGGTTAATCATACTTTGATGTACGCACGTTTCTAGTTTATCGCCGAGAGTTTCACTGACATCCTTTGGCAAGACATTGTGAATATCCTTTAGTTTAATCTCATTTTTTCTCCCATACCAAAATAGTGGAACTAGCCAACTATAAATATACAAATAAATAAATCATCGATAATCAATTGATAGTATAATTATATTGCTAACTTACAAAACTCGATAAATGAATATTTGATTAATATGAACTTTAATAAAATACGTATATTTTAGATTGTACATTTGTCACGTATAGCACAGAATGCGGAACAACAATGCGCTTGATCTCAACTTACCAAAAAAATGTTTTGCTAATTATATTAGCAGTTAGCCTTGGATTTTGATTATTAAATCTTACGCTGCTGTCCATCGTACTTAACAAATATTCTTTAGCTTATTGAAACACTTAATTTTTCAATCGGTGAGATATTGGATTATAACGGTCTTGTGAATGATTTCGTCAGATATTAGTGACTTTGCGCTGTTTCTGAAAGAAAACCTTTCTTCTTCTTTAGCATATAAGAAACCCCGTTTCTTATATGCTATTGAAAATCTTATATACTATCTTCTTCTTATCCTGTTTGATAGCATAAGTCATTTTTAGGCACGACCACGATACAGGATTACGTTATAATCGAAAATTGTGTGAGGTGCGATATCTCACGCAATTTTTTGATCAATCTAGCTGAAATTTTATTACCTCTGTTCTCGTACAATCCAAATTTTGTTTTATACTGATTCTCTACGTATTTTTTAAATGCAGACACTTTATGCTCGATTTTTAGATATTTTCTAATAAAAATTTCAATATGACAGGTTTATCTCAGCGAGACTCTTAACAATTAATCTCAAATTTTATTTTACTATTCTATCATCCAGACAAACTTAAGATTCTATTTTAAGCTTGATAACTGTACATATTAGGTGTACAAATAACTTCTACCTGTTTTTTAATGCAATTTTTGTTATGTATAAAAATCAAACAAAATATACAAATATTAATTTATACACGTCCCGCCATCTACTTTTTACGTTTACCTACGCCTTCTCTCAGCTGAGCCGTTTTGTAACGAGCGAAAAAAGTCATAATCGCACGCAGCAAAATGTCTGAAGAGCAAACCAGATGTGCAAAATTTGGCAGATCGTATATACAACTTTTACCCAATGTTTTTGACGTTGAGAACTCTCATAATGAATCCAATTTCGTCACGAATCACCAGTTTTCATAGAAAGCTCTTCTTGTTGTCTTGAAACGAATAAGACACGTCTTTCAATCCGTGTTTCAACTTCCTCTTCACTCAATAAAAAAAGTACCCATTTTCCTACTTTTTAAATATTTTCCAATACACGTAACTTTTTAAAAATAGCTAGTAACGCCTAATTTGTCAGCAAGTTGTTATGTTTGCGCAGAGTGTTCATCCAGTATAGCTTTTACCATTTTGCGTCACTGACCTTTTGAGGCGATGACAACGTGGCTTATCACTCAAACCGAAATCTCCGGCTTTCAATTTTCAAAATCATCTGTGACATGTATTCTCGTATATGTACACATCTGCCTTGAAGATAGCGTAATCTGTTGCAAACGGGTACAACTTAATTGTACGCCCATAATATATACAAAATATAGCCACTTTTAAAAATCACTAAAAATGGCTGTAATTTAAATTTTAAGCATTCCACAAAAAAAATCAAATGCATAAATTTTGTATCGCAAAAGAAAAACACACTTACTTTCTCAATTTGCATCTAGTCCTAAAAATGCTTTTAACACCAAGTAACAAGTCAGTGGTTTCTTTTTTTTTTGACCGAGTAGTGTGGAGTTTACAATACGAGTCAAAAGCGAGCTATGCCGAGTAGCGTAATGCGCTTCTACGAGCAAAAAAGTTGAAAAATGTCTGCTAAAAAATTTTTCAATATTTTCAGGACAATTATCAATAATAGAGACAAATATGATGAAACTACTTAAATTTCACCATTAAAATAGTACATTATGTACCGAGGGAGTAAAAGTAGAGAATGTCTTCGATCGCATATACTTTTCTTCACGAGGAGCGTAAAATACGTAGTGTATAAGTTTCCGACCGGAGGGCGTACAGTACGCACTTTACGCGCCGTGTGGAGAAAATAATATGAATAACGTGTTTGATTCTATTTTCATAATAAAGCTAATAACAAATACCTATATCTACTCTGTTTTCTTTCTTTCAGCAAAATAATAACTAAACTGAGTTTACAAATAATCTAAGAAGCGTGTAATTACCGTGTCTCAAAATGGTCATATTATCTTCCCTTAATATGCCAAAAAACGCGAATAAGAGTACACGCGTTACAAAAATATGGTGCATAGACTTTTTGACCTCGAGTGGTTGTATTACAAGTCGAAGGCAAGCTAGCGCACGTGCCGAAAGCCGAAAGTGAGTGCATTTGCGAGGGGTAAACAAGTATCTCCTAAACAATTTCTAAAATTATTTCACAGTTTCTAGTGTGCAGAATTGCAGTACGTAAATTACAATCCTTATCTACAAAATAACATAATTTTAGAGAGACTTTACCTACTAACAAGCGATACAATCGATATTTTACACTTCCAAGGAAACAGCTTTTCCATCAACAGTCTTCGAACAAACAAGTTCGTTGTTAGTACCAGAAAATTTATCAAGTGTATTGTTTGCATATCATACGCTTAAAATAGTAAGATGCAAGTTGCTGAAAGATTTTTCCACGCTTCAAGAAAAATACAAAATCATACGATGCTCAATGATTGGCCTGAACTTCTGAAGAATATACTGCTAGATCGTATTGAACCGTATCAAATAACTGTGTATAATAATGAAATGAGAAGTATTGATATAAGCTATTTTATTAAGAAAACGTTTCAAGCAATACCTTTGGTTAATATTAATTCTAAAAAGATTGGCATCGCTGAGACTTACAATAATTCTATATCGATATTCAATAATCAAAAACATACGCAACTATCAATAATACTATGTGATGCCTTTGATGATTATGTCAAGTATTTAATGTATAGTGTCAATTTTCTAGTAGATTTACATGATTCTACTAGACCAAATTGTTTAGTTATTTTTGCTGGAGATGACACAGTCGAGGAAAATTTACTTCGTAAAATACTTGAATATTCTTGGTTGAAGAAATTTTTAAATTTTTCAATAATATTATTGCAGGTAACAACTGATCCTTTTTTACTCTACTATAACCCCTTTAATCAATACTTCACGAGAGAACTGTTAAGTCCGAGGTCAAAAATTTTTCCAAACAAATTGAATAACGTTTATAAATATCCTTTGAAGATGTTGGGATTTTATTGGCCACCGGTCATGTATCTTACAAAAGAAAATGAAATGACTGGAATAGATATTAAAAAGCTTTATTTTTATCTTGTAGTAGAGGCAGCGAAAGTCATGAATTTTTCTTTGAAATATGTGCACTTGCCAATAGGTAATATAATTAGTATGTCAAATATTACAGCCTTACTTGAATCTGTAGAAGAACACGCAAAGGTAGGCAATATGAACGTATTGTTATGACATATACCCATAGCCTACGATATACCATATACTACAAACCTTCCGATAGATTATGTTTTCAATCAGTGTGTTGCAGTTACACCTATAGTAACCTACCATAAAGACAACTATAACGTATGCTTTCTATTTTTAGTCATTCTTATTTTAATTGCTCTATTTTCCAAGTATATAATGCGAATATTTAAAATTGAAAATAAAATATTCACTACTTTCTATATTACTCAAATGCTTGTGGGTGTGAGCGTAGATAAACTTCCTAAAAAGTCTACGCTTAGAATAATAGCAATGGTTTTTCTGTTTATTGCGTTGATGAACAGTGTGTATAATTATTCGGAATTGGCAACATTGTTGACCGTAGAAGAAGAAATTCGTTTCGACTCTCTGCAAGATATTGATGAATCTGGTTTTCAACCGACTATCGAAAACTTTATGGTCGACATAGTCTTCAACAAACACGATTCTGATGAAAATGAGTATATCCGCAATATAAGATTAAAATTGAAAATAGTAGACAGTGGTCATGAATGCTTAAATCAGTTAAAACAAAATAGAAACGTTATTTGTTTGTTGTACGACTCTTTGGCACATTATGAAATTCGCAAACATCTTGATACTACGAAAAAACCTATGATGAAATTAGCGAAACCTGTATTTGCAATCTACATGATGGGATACTTATTGGACAAAGCATCTCCTTATCAGGATAAATTTAAAGAAATTTTCCGAAAGTTATACGAATCTGGCATTGCTGAAACATGGAAAATACACAGCGAGTTTGACAACATAAGAGTAGAAGAATACACTAAAGATACTATTTCTGGAGACAAGCTAACATCGGTTCTTACCATGATTTTGATTGCAGGGTATTCATTGGCTGTCATGACATTTACTATTGAATGCATTCTCATTTATTTAAGTAACAAATTAACCGCACCATCTCGGTTATCTTACACTAACGGGTGAAATTGTAAGTTAATGAATAAATAAAAATGCACCTTGAGAAAAAAAAATTAAATTCAACTTCTTTTATACCTTTGTATAATGACCTGTATAATGACGCATTTTAATTTTAAGAATGAATTTGAATACGTATGAATATGATATTGGCTGTAAAGTTATTTTATAGTTTCTAGTGTGCGAAATTGCAGTACGTAAATTTCAATGCTTATCGGTAAAATAACATAATTTTCGAGAGGCTTTACCTACTAACAAGCGATACAATCGATATTTTACACTTCCAAGGAAACAGCTTTTCCATCAACAGTCTTCGAACAAACAAGTTCGTGTTGAGTACGAGAAAACTTATCAAGTGTATTGTTTGCATTTCATACACTTAAAATTAAAAGATGCAAGTTGCTGAAAGATTTTTCCACGCTTCAAGAAAAATACAAAATCATACGATGCTCAATGATTAGCCTGAAGTTCTGAAGAATATACTGCTAGATCGTATTGAACCGTATCAAATAACTGTGTATAATAATGAAATGAGAAGCATTGATATCAGCTATTTTATTAAGAAAACGTTTCAAGCAATACCTTTGGTTAATATTAATT
The DNA here is from genome assembly GCA_900474235.1 of Cecidostiba semifascia. Lineage (NCBI taxonomy): Eukaryota > Metazoa > Arthropoda > Insecta > Hymenoptera > Pteromalidae > Cecidostiba > Cecidostiba semifascia. The sequence goes on along the minus strand of UCQR01091114.1, from coordinate 31,118 downwards.
TTAAAAAGTTTGGCATCACTGAGACTTACAATAATTCTATATCGATATTCAATAATCAAAAACATACGCAATTATCAATAATACTGTGTGATGCCTTTGATGATTATGTCAAGTATTTAATGTCCACTGTCAATTTTCTAGTAGATTTGCATGATACTACTAGACCATATTGTTTAGTTATTATTGCTGGAGATGGCACAGTCGAAGAAAATTTACTTCGTCAAATACTTGAATATTCCTGGTTGAAGAAATTTTTAAATTTTTCAATAATACTACTGCAGGTAACAATTGATCCTGTTTTACTCTACTATAACCCCTTTAAAAAATACTTCATGAGAGAACTGTTAAGTTCGAGATCTCAAATTTTTCCAAACAAATTGAATAATGTTTATAAATATCCTTTAAAGTTGTTGGGTTTTCAATGGCCACCGTACGTAAATCTTACAAAAGAAAATGAAATGACTGGAATAGATATTAAAAAGCTTTATTTTTATGTTATAATAGAGGTAGCGAAAGTCATGAACTTTTCTTTGAAATATGTGCACATTTCAAACTGTAACGTAGAAAAAAATTTATCGAATATTCTGAATGTAGTCAAATCTGTGGAAGAATACTTTAAGACAAGCGATGTGGATGCATTGATATTAAGAACACCCACACAATTGAATACACCATATACTGTACACCTCCCGACAGAATATGTTGTCCATCATTGTATTGCAGTTGTACCCATAGTAACTTACCATAAAGATAACTATAACATATGTTTTCTTGTTTTAGTCATTCTTCTTGTAATTGCCGTATTTTCTAAGTATATAATGAGAATATTAAAAATTAAAAATAACAAATTGACTACATTTTACATTATTCAAATGCTTGTTGGTGTGAGCGTAGGTAAACTGCCTAAAAAGGCTGCACTAAGAATAATGGCGATGGTTTTTATGTTTATTGCGCTGATGAACGGTGTGTATAATTATTCAGAATTTGCAACATTGTTGACTGTAGAAGAAGAAATTCGTTTTGATTCCATGTAAGACATCGATGAATCTGGTTTTCAGCCGATTATCGAAAAGTTTTGGACCAATACAGTCTTTGGCGAAATCGATTCAAATGATGATAAGTACATTCGCAATATAATATCAAAATTGAAAATGGTGGATAATGGCAATGAATGCTTAAACCAATTACATCTGAAAAGAAACATTATTTGTTTGTTACATGACCAGAGAGCAAATTTCGAAATTCGAAAACGTTTTGATCCTACCAAAAAACCTGTGATGAAAATAGCAAAACCTGTGTTTGCATACTTGCTAGGAGGACACTTAATGGCAAAAGCATCTCCTTATTACGATAAATTTCAAGCAATTTTCCGAAAGTTTTACGAATCCGGCATCCCTAAAACATGGAATATACATCACGAATTAGACAACATAAATGTACAAGACACTAAAGATACTACTGTGTCTGGAGACTCGCTATTATGGGCTTCTGTCAGGATTTTAAGTTTAGGTTATTCATTGTCTGTGTGAGGTTGTACGTTGATGACATTAAAGAATAAATACAAGTGCACGTTGAGAAAAAGTAAATATTAAATGTGAATTATTTCAAACTCCTTTATAATGTCCTCCATGCATACATGATAATCATATTGCAATTTTTTCTCTACGTATTTTGAGGAGTAGAAGAAAGTTCTAAAATTATTTCATAGTTTCAGGTGTGTAGAATTTATTACAGTACGTAAATTTCCATGCTTATTTACAAAATAACGTAATTTTCGAGAGGCTATAAGTATATCTGCTAACGATCGACACGATCGATATTTTACACTTCCAGGAATTTTCCAGAGACTATAATATATATCTGCTAATGAGCCACATAATCGATACTTTACACTTCCAGGAAACGGCGTTTTCTACAACAGTGTTCAAACAAATAAATTCGATTTGAATACGAAAAAATTTATATCAAGTGCATTCTTTGCGTTTTCATACGTTCAAAATTAAAAGATGCCAGGGGTTGAAAGATTTTTCCGTACAGCGCTTCTAAATTACGGATAAAGCATTTAAGTACGTCTATTATTTGTGAATACAAAATAGTTAATGCCCTCGTGTCTTCAGGATATTGATGTATGCTTCGACATGTAAAACTATACCTACATGGTTGTGCCGATCTTTACCTACAGTAGCTTTTAATACAGATACAGGGGATCTGTACTCGATCGTTATTTCATCTAGTATATGTCCTCGAATACATAGTTTAGAATGTCTGGTGATACGTTCGAAACAAAAATTCCTTCTTGTTTTAAAACTAGCGGTCTTATAAAGATTCTCAGTTAATTTATTTCTATACGTATTTGTGCAGTTTGTCTGTTACCTCATTCACTAGATCTTTACTATAATAGTAATGTAGATACACACTTTGTCGTTTGTCGAACTAGTCTGTTTTGGCCACATTAGAGTAAATTAAAATGGATGCACTTTTGGATACCAACGTTGGAATTTCAGTTTTTGGACTTCTTGCATCGTTATAGAAGCAATGATGTTAATTAGTATTCACTTGCGATTCGCGGTAAGATTAAGGGCTATTTTGTCCTGTTAGTACATTGGTAAACCAATACGTCGAAATCGTAGAGTCGAGTATTAGTATACACGTCTACTCGATGTCAAGATGTGAGAAGAACTAATCGATATTAACTCAGGCAATTATAGCATGGTAGTTTTGACATAGTGGCACACCTCTATATCTATACAGTGTGCGCGCAAATGATAATATGGGAAATAGGACCATTGAAGCGGTGAGGGGAAAAAGCCAGTCCAAAACTGTTTTGTTTTACGGCTACTATGACTGTACGTACACTATAAAGGTGGCGAGTCATTTTTTTCCGTTAACGAAATACAAGCTTTATCTTTTGGAAAGGAAAAACACAGTAAAGATCGTTGTAAATCAACAGAATGGTGATATACCATTTTGTATAGACGCTCTCTTTTCAGCAGCTCTTTTATATTGATACGTCAGAGATGTTGCTAAAGGAGGCGCGGTCCTTCAACATCGGTAAGCGATATAAACGCCGGGGGCGGTCAGCGACAGCAAGGCATCGTCTGCGATCGATAGAGCCCCTGCATGACGGCAAGCCTGTGCGAGAGTTCCTGCTGCATCAGTCTCAGCATCGACTTGGTCGAGTGTATGTAGGTACTTCGAACGATTGCTACATACTATTTTAAATACTGCAACGCACAGTTTTTCTAAGCATGCAAGTGTCCACTTTCGTATCGTGATGTTCACGTCTATCGTCTTGAGTAGTATGAGCCAGTTGAGGTGGTAGCAAGGTACACGAGAAATAACCAAGTGGTAGAAGGCTTTCAAAATAGCTATTGTAGGCGCTATTACAGGCAAATTTCGACGCGGTTGCTACGAGACAGAAGATGATCGGACGTGCTGCTATACTCTACTATATTGAGTGAGACTCTGCAGTTTACTGATCCAAGCAATGTGTTTTTTGAAATTGTTCTTAATTATCCAAGTACCGCGGACATCGAACTTCTTATACAAATGCTTTATCGGAATGTTGAATAAATTAATATCATGCATATTATTATGTTGGCAATGAAAACTTGTGTAATACAGATATTATAATAGTAGCGCATAATATAAATTTTGTTTAGACCCATTTACTTGAAATATGTACATATATCGTTGAAAATTCTTATCTTCGAAATAACTTCATTATTTGAACTTAAATAAAACAGTTAGGGATTATAAAGAAAAAGATTAGAATGTATTTGTGTCTAATCATGTTTATTTGTTGGTGTAGATCTAATGCTTCATATACGCTTAAATACAATTTTCTATTACAGAAAAAAATATACAAAACTTAGGTAATGTACACGCTGTATATTTAATTTATAAATAGATATCTTTTTGAAATTTTTTATCGGTTACAGCATCCATTGTGATAAGTGGTTAAATATATTAATCTCATGTTGCGGATGCTCTCTCGTAAAAGCAATAATCGCTTGATTCTCTTGACAAAAAAGTATAAAAAAAAAGAAAAACAACAAAAATACTATTCCTATAGAATATAATTACTCTTATAGAAAGAAAGTTTCTTTTTTTATCTTCAATAAACATCTCGACTCGATGACAATTCAATTGTACATATTGACGAAATAATACTTTTTCACGGGATTAGACTACGTTAGAAATCTTTTCCACGCCACTCATCATTCGCATCTGATTCGTTCTTTCGCACTTGTAACCATTCGCACGTCATATAGTAAGTCTAGGATGATGCATAATCTTGTAGTGTAATAATGATTGTGATGTAAAAACGCAACGCGCTCGCATGTAAAGGCGGTCAAACAACTAATTGTCATGCAGTGCGCACACACTTTTTTCGCAATATTTGTTTTTCTCATTTATCGTTTTTTGCGAGTATAAAAAACGCACGCTCCGTTTTCTTACTTCTCTTTCATCTCCGTGAATTCTTGCATCTTCTCGTTTTGTTTTGTTTAAAAAGTCGCCGTGTGCAAGAAGCGCATTTACATTATATCAATATATTGCATATATTAACTTCGTAAAAATTCGTGAGAATTCTCAAAAAACGCTATGCGGTTCTTCCACAGTGCGAGCCGTACTTTGTTTCGTGCTTACTTAACTCCTCCTTATCTTCCTTCGAATATTTCACGCAAATATTAATAAAGAATAAGGAAAGAAAAAACGATGATATTTTACATAAATTCAAGCGACATTGTACAATGCAAAAACGTTTTCTTTTTTGTGTTTTTATATATCTTTGGTAGAAACTACTAAATAAATATTATCGCTTATATAAAGTACAGTTTACCATTTCGAGGCTTCGAGATCTCTTACACAGAAGCTCGATGAAAATTTTTTCGCGCCTTTGTGCGAGTTACACTCGACACCCTTTTAAAAAAGTACGCGTTCGCGTCATGTACAAAAGTGGCATTCCTCAGAAATGTGAAAAGAAAAAGAAAACGAAAACAACAGATAAGCAACCGATCGATCGGCTAACGTGCTCTCGATGAAGAAGAACAGACATGTGTACTCTCGTGCATCGCGAGAAAAGAGTTATTGTGCGCCGAAGGTAAACACACGCCAAGTACGTTTAAAAATGTGTGATCATCACTTATAATTCTAAATTGCAGCGTCAACGCGCTCCTGGCTCCTTTTCTTTTCTCCCAATTCATTGGTGCCTTGAGATGCAAGAGAAAACGAAATTACGCCGCCTTCCAGAAAATACGTATGGTAAAAACTGTACATAATAATTTGAACTTATAGCGTCGAATATGTAAACGAATAAATCGATACATCGCAATTATCATTTTCTTTTTCGATCATTCTTTTTTTCTTGTTTATGCTCAGAGAGACTTTTTTCCGCTAATCAAAACCGAGCGCTTAGCTACAAGAAATTAGTCTACTCAATCAATACAGCAGTGATAAATATCTCTTTTTCATTCTTCTCTGCCTAATTGCTAGGTAGCCTCTAATGCGCGCGCATAAAAAATTTTTCACTTTAACAAGCAAAATTTTGCAGAGATGCTTTTATCATATTATATGTATATATACTTTTTACAAGCAAATGAGGATCCTACAACATTCCTGCAATTTTTTGTATTCTTACTGGCGTACATGATTGTATCGATTTTCTATCTTGCGTAACAGAAGCATAAAAAAACATCGATATTTAAAAATGATTTACAAATAAAGTGCTTTTCAAACTATACAATAAAGCACAATACTAAATTTAAAATAACGAAAGTAAATTCAGTTGGATAAGATTGAAAATTGTTACAATCAACGCCATTCATTCTCTGTTTTTTCAACTTCTTTCGAAAGCATTTTTTCCGGTCAGTTCCATTAGGTTTTACACAAACCTATTCTACGCAGGAAACAAATCCAACAAACTAATCGAAAGCAAGAACCAATCGTGGTACTTCGAAACTTCTATTTCTATTGATAATTTTCTATTTTTCTGTAAAGTTAAATTTTCTCTTATGTATTTTTAAAGAAAGTTAAATTTTCTTAATACATTGATGGGTTGCAAAGTTAACTATGCTTGCTTATACCATAGTTGACATCTAATATTATAGTTAACGTTGCGTTAGCTATAAATTAAAATTATGTAGTTAGCGTCTACAGTATTTACCCACTGTATAAAAAAAATTTACATTTTCAAGTAACGAGGATAATACTGATGTCGAATTTTATGATTCGGTGTGAAATAATGTTTACAGTAAAGCAACATAAATTATCGAAGTACGTGAATCAGTTTTTGATCGAAAGAAAACAAGGCAATTCACTTATTCAAAGTAAGCGCGCACGACCGCAATTCTAAGATTTCATCCCTGGTTAGGAAACTGCTTTGAACACAATTATATTCAACTAAACTCTCGATATTTAAGATTAAAGTTTTTCAAGCTTTTATGAGGTACTCATAAAGTAAACACTATATAATGTAGTAATAATAATAATATAAATTATTGAACAATCAATATGCAATGACATAAATGATATATCGCACTTAATTGTCTATAAGCAAAAAAATGTACAATAAACACGATTTTCTCATAGTAGCTGTTAAATACTAACTTTACGCGCGTCTTCGTGCCCCATATCGGCAGTGAACGCGTCAACGTATCTACAACATAAGAATTCTTAAACGGCAAACTTGATTGCCTTTAAGTCGTCAGAACTCACGGTGCAAAATATAGATAATGATTGCTCCTACACCTAACGATAATCGTAAAGATATATAAATATACAGAACTTCAATCGGTAAAAATCGAACGATCAATCATAAACACAACGTCCACCGACAACACCTCTCTAACCAGGGATGAAGCTCGTTATATCCATACGATCCACACAAAAATCCCGCGAGATTCTAAGGCTACTTTTCATCGTCGAAGAAAAAAAGGTCGCGCGCGTTTAGCAAGTCGAGCTTTTCAGCTCGCCGATGTCAGCGATGTTTTGAAGAAGCGCCGAGGCGTCGTTGGCCTGGTTGTTGTTGCTGGCCGACGAGTTGCCGTTGTTAGACTGCTTGGCGGTGTTGCTGCCGGAGTTGGTGCCGTTGTTGGCATTGTTACCGTGGTAGCGCTCCCTCAGGGTGCTTAATGCGGACAAGAGTCTTGTATTCGACGACATGAGGCGCGAGTTGGCCGCGTCCAAGGCGGCTATCTGCTGCTCCTGCGCGTCGATCACGCGCTGCTTGTACGACAGCGCTGCTGACATCTTCTGCTGCTCGCGACGCAGCTCCTCCTCCACGGATATCAACCTGGAAAATCGAGATTCTATTAGTTCATTTGCCAATTTTGAGAGGGCTGTGCGAAGTGGATGTTATGATGGAGAGATTCGACGAGTCGGTTGTAGCAACACGCAGCTTAACACTTTGATTTGATATATTTGCATTTGGTAGCAACGTTAAGCCGAGCAATGCATTGTATATACATTAATCATTCTCTATGTATAGCAAATGATAATAATTAAGAATAAACAGTATAAAATAATGCGCAACACTTATTCTTTGAAATTATAATAATCATATACTCTAATGATTAATTACTTTATGCATGTGTAAAGAGACACAGTGTTCCACATTTTCCAATAACTACTAGAAGCATCGTACAAAGTAAAATTTTAACACGACACATCGTGTTCAAATTTTGTTCTTGAAGAACTACCAAGTAACCGTAACTTTGGACTTTACAATTCGTTACTTTAGTAGCTCTCTTAATAAATAATTATACAGATTACGCTAATAAAAGGTCGCAAATCAAAGTTATACGGTGCAGGATTTACTCATTGTAGATAAATCATAGCTTAATACAACAACTTGCACGCAATAGGAAGCGCAAAAAACTGAAAATCGAGCAAACAATACAAAGTCATAGAAAGTATCGTTGCACATGTACACAATGTTAACTAATAATAGTAATAATAATAATAAACAGGGGTAAAAC
>UCQR01091114.1:10315-22918 GCA_900474235.1 Cecidostiba semifascia | reverse complement strand
GTATATATAATATATATATATTTTTTTTATAACAATCAAAAAATTAATAATACGACAATAGATAAAAATGTAATCATGACAATCAAATGCTAAACACGTGACATAGAATGTAAAAATGTTAGAAGCTTATAAGTATAATTTGACTCTTACACCAAGATCCAGATCAAGCCAGAGTATACCATTAATGCAGCGAAGAGAATGCACAGAAAAAGACAATCAATTAAAATACTGATCAACTTTTGACAAGTATATATATAATCTAGAATGACAAAGATTCAAATCGACTTTATTCATCAAAATCAGTTATTTCCATCTTATTGCTTATTCTCGATATACGTTGCATCTTCTATTTTATTTTACTCTGGTAATTAAATCTTGATTGTTCGATAAATATGCGCGTGATAAGATTTGCGTTTGAAGCATCGATACTTGATTTTTTTTTAAATGAGGACTGATGGTGAACTGTAGTGATGCGCGCGTTTTCGCTGAAGGATTGCGATCAGGCTATATCGTAAAATCACTATTCATTTCAAGTGCGAAAATCCCTTGCTCTTTCGTCGACAATCGTGCAAATATCGATTATTAATTACTCTGATTCCACTGAAAAGACGTCTACCTACTACAAAAAAAACAAGGAAACCCATGTTTGCATCTGCATTCCATTATTTACTCGCGGAGTTAATCGTTACATTAGTAAGAAGAGCTTAATTTTTATAAAAGCTTAACAAATTTTACACTTTGCTATGAATGACAATGAATTTAGTAGCTGAGCACCTAATGGAATAGTCAGAAAAACCTGCGTTTTGGAAAAAAAAATAATTTTCACCAAATCAAAAACACTCTCCTGATTAGTAATAATAACTCGCTCGACAACATATTTCAGGATTAGTCTTATGATAAAAAAAAACATTAAAAACACCCCATAGTTCCATTAGTAGAACAAGTTGCATTCCGTTATTACGCAGCCGAAGGGATTCGGACTTTGAGAAAATGAACAGCGAGTATGAGAGAATATTATCAATTTTAATTCTAAAGATAGGAGAGAAAGAGAGAGAGAGAGAGAGAAAGTTGTGAAAGGAAGTTGGTCATCAAAGATTAGTACCTGGAGATAATGCTCTTCATTTTGGTGTCGGGCCCCAAGCCGTCGACATCGGCGTCCTCGGCGGCGCCCAGCCGGGCGCGCAGTCTGTCAACGCTGCTCTGCAACCTCTCGATTTCGACCTCGTACTGGAATTGCGCATAGAGCAAAAGAAGTTTGTTAGTTACAGAGTTAACGAGTAGGACGCGCGATGCTTGCTTGATATATGATGATGAGACGTAATCGCGTTAAAAACAGGGTTATTAACATTGTTAATTAAAAAATTAGATATTTTAAGTAGACAGTCTCGATTGTATAATTAGAAATAATTTCGAAAAAATATCTTAGCTTTTAAGTCAACCCTCTCCTGAACCATAAAGTCATGCCAATTACCTGATCGATACTTCGATGGCTCCTGGACTTGCTTCTCCTAGAGGCGCAGCTCTCTTCCTCACTGGTGTCGGACAGATCTCTCGTGGAGTCCAAGGACAGCCTTCTCCTCAGCTTTGTGCAGCACACGTTGTTCTGACTCTGTTCATTATTACCCGGCCTGATGGCCGAGTTGTTCTGTCTCCATTGATGCGACTGTAGTCCGTTCCTCTGCAGATTTCTCGCGTTCTGCTGCAGTGGTGGTGACGGGCTCAGGTCGACACCTCTCACGTTCTCCACACCACCGTTGCTACCTTCTCGCTCGTCAGAGCTGGTGCTTCCTCGCCTGCCGTTTCTACCGTGATGGTTCGACTCCATGTGGTAGACCGGATTGGCGAAAGCTAACGGCGCGCTATTGAGGATGTGGCCGTTGGCATTGTTGCTGGTGAGATCGACGGGGCTTGAGCTCTGACTGTAGGCAGCGAAGCTCTGATAGCCAGAGGAGGCGACATTGCTCAGCTGCGATATCGAGATCTGTGAACCCTTCTGCGACTTGGACTCGCTCACCTCGTCGTCGGCATACCTCAGCAGGTCTGAAAACTCGTCCAGATTACCGTTAGCTAGTTGTGCTCCGGTTGGATTATTGCCGCCATTGGTTTTCGAATTGTGGTAGCTGTTGTTGTTCGGCTGGTGGTTGATCGACAGGGTGATGTTCGAGCCGGTGTGGTTGTTGGCGTTGATTGTCGTCTTGGAGACGTTGTTGTAGTTCTGCTGATGGGTCTGGTTAGCGTTCTCCTCCTTGCAGCAGTGGTTCCTGCTCGCGGATCTCGACACGTTGTAGTTATTGTGGTTGTAATTGTCCTCGCACCTGTCGTGAATGTCGAGGTTTTGCAGCCTGGCAATGTTGTGTCTGTGCTGAGCCATCGTGCTGTTGTTGGACTGACTGCCGGTAATATTATAATTCGAATCCTTCAAGTTGCTGTGACTCTCGGACCTCGTGGGGCTAGTCGGGTGGCTAGCATTAGTCTGACAGTGATTGACATTGGCTAAACTCGCACTGGTAACCAGCCTGTATCCGGGTCCACTGCGATTGTTGGCTGCGAAGGCAGTGGCTCGCTGATGAAGATGTTGCTGCCGGCTGATGGGCGTCGGCGACCTGGAGACGAAAGCCGATGATTCGAGCGGGTAGTCGTCGTTGTTGATCTGCAGTTGAAGTTTGCCGTTGGTGGGCATGTAAGCGTTGCGGGGTAGTGTCGCAGCCCTAATCACATTCGGACTTCGTGTGCCGTTGTTGGCATTGTGTCCCAGTGTATTACTCTGAATGATCTCGGTGCTATCGCCGATCGTGCCGTTCAGAGTGCTATGATTGCTGCTGAGAGTCGAGGTCGCGGAAATCGAGAGGTTGGTGTTGCTGTTGGCGATGGTCGGGTCGTTGTAGCGAAATATGTTGTTCTGAAGGTTTGGGTAACGCAGAGTCGAGGGTACGGGCGAAGGGCCGGGTTGATCGAGGGCCTGAGAGATCCTGTCGAGGATCTCGGGGAGACGGGAGGGTGGCGACGAGGGAGAGTTTGACGAAGTCGTTGCGACGCTCTCGCGGAGAAGTGCGTGAAGAAGCGACAGCTGCTTGCCCAGGTCGATGTAGCCGTCGTATTCCATCGAGTTGTTCTGCGTTTCTTTTGAACTCTATACAAAAATAAAGGACAATATTGTAATGGGTAAGTATTTTTTACGATGATTTAAAAGGAGATTTGCAGCAGTAACTCGGTTTTGTGTGCGTACTTAAAATTCTTTGATTGCGCACTTATATAAGCAAGCTCGCTAGGTTCTCGTCTATAAAACTCGGGCCTCTAAAAGTTTTTTCAAGCTTGATGTATAAAAGATGAAAGAGCCATTCGAGAGGTTTCTTTCAAAGTGCCATATAACTTACCGATTTTTACATAAAATTGCATTAGGAAATAAAAATTGATTATCCCGCTCCGCGAATCTTTCGAAACTTTTCTGTTGACTTTTCAAAGTGGAGCAGCGAGTGTGCCCGGCTACGCGCGCGCGAGATGAGAAAGTTTCCTAATAACTTCTTCAAACAAAAATTACCATCTCTCTCGCGTTGTACTTAAAAAGACTATATCTATCTTGAAAGAGCCTCGTAACTATACTTACGCTTATTAATTGCAAAAAGGTCTTCATCGAAGGCGCTTCACGTTCCAGGACGTCGTTCATAAATTCCATAAAATTCTCCTTTCCCTGGAATCTCGTAAAGTTCGCCAGAGTCTGCAGGGTCTTCGCCACCAACGTCAGATTTCTCGCAGCCTTTTCGTTCGGATACTCTGTAACGAAGCAGAAAAAAGCCGACGTTGAATTTTCGTCAAAGAATAATAATACCATCATAATTATAATAACGCGTTAATCGGCTCTCGTAACTTCAAAGACTTTGTCGTCAAAGAGCTGCGTATTATTACAGAACTGCATTAACAAAAAAAATTATAATCACCGCTATGGCATCTGCCTCGTTCTACGCATTGAGCGAAGCTTTATTATTAAAGTATACAAGGACTTTGCTGTTACGAAAGAACAATCTCTTGAAAATTAACGAGCGCCATGGCTTAACGGCCGCATTAAACGCGCGATGGAATGCTACAGTTTTTCCGGGATATATCGTGTATGATTGTACACCAAAACGTATATGTTAATTTCGTCGTAAATATACTATTATTGAAAGAGAAACTTACCGTGTGTAATATTAAAGAGCGACGGACTCAGGATCGCAGGGCACAAAAACCTCAGGAAAATCGAGGCCGAAATCAGATTATCGGCCATATCCTCTCTGCCCATCTCCTTCAGTCTCTCTCTGAATATACGGAAACACTCTCTCAGCTCAACGGGAAAATGCGAGTGACTCGCAAGGATTCGGCTCCAGGCTAGTTCGACAGCAGCTCGAAGATTCTGCTGTTGTTTGTGCAGTGCTGCCACGGAGGCGACCTTCAGTGGGTCGACCTCACAGTCGCCTCCCTCGACTGCACCGCGAACCACTGGGCCGAGTGTTTCCTGCAGATAACGATCGCCGGTCAGCTTTAGGTAAGCTTCCATTGCTTTGGTCGCTAGACTGTTGCCGCGGAAGGTCAGCCTTTCGTCGTCTGTAAAATCAAAACAGAAAAATCTTTAGTAATTTTGTTAATAAAAAAAAATGATGAATATTTAAAAGTACTCGTTTCAATTACAATTTCAATTATAATTTTTAGAAAAAAAACTCATGTTAATACTAGACAATCTCGTATATTATCATTGCTTACCAATTCTGTGAATGTCCATCATAACAAGATCAGCCAAAAACTGGGGTGCCCTCTTCTCCCTCTGCATAACGGCGACGAGTGCGGTGGCGATATCTTCTTTGGCCTTGACGCCAATCACCGGCTCGAGTTTTTCGCACAGAGCCGCGTAGTCTGTCTTTAGATACTCGAGGAACTCCTGGTAAACCTGAACTGGTAATATGTCGACTGACTGGAAACGACACTTGACGCGAAGTGCCGGAGGTTCCTTTAGCGGACCTTTGTCCCCGACCACTGGATACCATTTTTCCGTCAGATAGCGCGACGTCACGTTGTTCACGGGTATGTTCACTGAGCCTGGAAAATTACAATAGAGGATTTCAGTCGTTGGGTCTTTAGCGAGATTATGTACAGGCTTTTCTTTGGAGGCAATGTGGATTTTTTTTTGCAATCGGATTGTGCATCGGTATATGGATACACGTTGAAAAAATTACGTTATGGATATTGAATACAGTGAAATGGATATACGAGTCTCCGATTTCATATTCTTTCCCCGTCTTCTTTCTTTTCTTTGACTTTTGTAAGCGAGCATCAAACTTTTCGTGAATAGATGCAGGACGGATGGGACTTTCCTTTTAAATGCGGAAATACGAAAATCGTATTTTCTATTCAAATTCCGAGGTGATGGGGGGGAAGCTCCGAGTTCTTAAAGGACCTTTCCCTTCTACGTTTTTTGTAGCTGTATACGTTTACTTAAGCCGAATGCAATTAAATTATTGTTATAAAAAAACTATTATTTTATTTGTCAAATCGCTTTTAATCGTGTGTTATGAATCGCTTTTCGGTCATGTTTATCGGTTCAACAATAAATGCGATTGCTTTGATTTATTCACATATTATAATATGTGTCACAAACGTGCGCGAAAATAAACGATCAATCAGAGAATGAGAATAAAAGCGTTAAGCAACGTAAGATTATGAATGTACGCATAATATAAAAATAAAACAAATGCCAAGAATCAATCGAAACTCCAGAGATCATAAACCGATCACCCAATCGTCCAAAAGTCAATCGCATCATCACAAATAAAAACGTCGCAGTCTCGCATCCGATTACCTTCCCCAAATCCACATAAATCGCCTCTCGAGAGCTATCAAATTCCACGCATCACAGCCCACACAAGCCCCGTCTGTCCCATCAATCTCAAGAAAACCTATATTCCCTCAGCAACTGCATCATCATCAGCAGCAGCCGCCGATGACGACGACGCAACTGAGATTAAGATTTACGAAAATCTGTGTATATACCGGAAAAACTCGAATGTAAGAAGGGAGAGAATACAATAGCAGCAGCAGCAGCAGCGGCTTACCGATCAGTACGTTCTTGTCCCGTTTCTTCTTACGGTCGGCCTCTCTGTAGAGGTTCACCTGGATAGTATTGACGGCCGGCAGGTGATGGAAGTCGAACCTCTCGCCCCAGAAGCAGAGATCGGCCTTGAGCTTCGCTGTCGTACGAGCGTAGAGCGTCGAGTCGAGACATACTTCGCAGAAGTAGCGCTTCTTCGCCGGCACGCCCTTAGCCTCGAGCAGCCAGATCTGCAGCGAGTTGTCTGTGCGACGTGTCTGCTCGGCTTCCGGCTGTACTGATTTGCGTAAGCTATTGGGGACAATTTTTAATGTTAATTTATTTTGCAAGAGAATTATGTGATTCTTTGAATAAAGCTGTACTTGTGTTGATTGATAAAAAATCTCTAAGCCACGTGGATTGTCTCAAATGGCTCGAATTGTTCCTACGTACATTGTGCGAGTACGTAGAGCGAGAATATAGGTATACATGTAGCATCATCTTCAATGCGTCGTAAATTAAGCTCATACTTTCTAAAGACTAGTATTTTCTTTGTGATGGCGTAAGGGCCCCTCCGAGAGAGGTACGTGACTCGTAAATTACCGGCTTTAATAAAAGTGTCGGTGCAGCGTTTGTTAAATGTTTTAAAAGCAAGTAGTGAAGTCAATTGCGTTAACAAGAGTCTAAAAATACAGAATTTTCCCTCTTATCAAACGACGGCGTTGTATATTATTAGAAGTTAAAAAAAACGATCTTGATTAGAACAACACACACCGCGCGGGCGAAGCGGCAAGTCACCAAAGAATTTAAAAAGAACATCGCTCATCTCGGCCCATTATACATCAAAGTATGACTGTAACAATACTCCGAGGCGTGTTTATACACAAGCTTACTGTAAATTTTTTTTTTTCTAAGAACCATAACACACTACTCCTTTGTGAGAATATCATACTCGACCTCGTTCCGCATGCGCAGCAATGTTTTCGCTAGAGAATTAAAAGCGCGAACATATAAAAGATCAAAGAAAAAAGAAACAAGAAAAAGACCGACCTGTGCATCCACTGTTCCCTCTCGTGAGCAGTTCTGCAGCTAAAGTACTTTGGTCCTCCGTTGCTGGGCGTGACCTGGAAGCAATGAGGCCTATTGAGGAGGCTTGGATGCAGCGGTGTCACAGCGGCCAGGTCCATCGAGGTCACCGCCTGGCCGCAAAGCAGCGACTCGTGCGAGCGACAGCCGCGAAGACCGGCGCCGCTGCCCAAACCAACTCCTCGTTGCTTTTGACGCTCGAGTTTCGTCACGCTCTTCGTCCTCTTCAGCGGATTCGATCGGAACGATCGCTTCGAGAAGAAATTCTGGAAGAAGATTGAGAGAGATTATTGGTTAGGCTTCGTTGCATTTCACACTTTTATAATTTCACAGTTATTGTATGTATTAAAGTGATATTTTGGCTGTTTTATACGTCTATAGAATAATTTTTAGTACACCTGCTGAAAAAAAATCGTGTCAACCAAACACACCTGTCTATATATCAACACTGTGCATACAAGCGCGACCTCAAAACCGCCGTCAAAAAGCTAATAGAGCACATCGTTAAAACGACTCCACATCAAGAGTCAAGATTAATTTCACGATCAATCAAAATCTCTCACTATGTGTACACACACACACACACACACATACGAAAACATCCGCGCGCGAAAGAGAAACTTCCCATCGCGAGAGAAAAGTAGCTCGCGTGGTCTTGCTGGACCGAAGGAGGAGAACAGACTGTCCGAAGGCTCCGGCTGTCACCGCGGATCTTCGGTGCGCTGTACGGGTGAAAGGTGGAGTCTAGGTGAGGGTATTCACTGCTTTCAACGTCGTATAGGTGTGTATACATGTATACCGGTTGCAATTGCTACCGCGTGTGACAATTGCGGGAAAATAAAAAATGTTTAATTGAGATGGATGAGCTCTTTCGTTTACACGGAGTATCGGATACTTTGAGAACCAGCTAAAACGTTAATATGATCGAAATTAAAAAGAAAAAAAAAATTAGAAAGAGCTATTAGAAAGTATAAGCGCGACCTTGATAACGATCAGAACTGGACGCTCCTCTTTCATTTCCTCTCCGCACGCACACATATCACAGGCGACAATTGAGAGATTCTGGAAACGCGATTTCTCCAGAGCCTTTTTAGAAAAGCCTTTCCGTATACCATACGACTGTGTGCTTAATGAGGAAGTGAGGAAGGCCTAATATAACCAGTTTCGCGCGAGCCGCTCCATATAACATATATACGAGCTTGTCTCCGTTGATAATTGAACGAATTCCGCGGGTTTTCACTCTTGATTTATCCCATTCATTATATAGACCCCAGACTATTAGCCTCGATCCAGGCAATAATTCGCTTGACTTAGTTTCACGTTTTTTCTCTTCTATTTTTTGCAGCGCATATTAATCGCCGTTTTCGAGCTATTTAGCTTGATTAACGGATTCTGAAAGCTTGATTCCAGAAACAAACGGTCCTCCTATATCATTTTTTTTCTACTCAAGAATCCACATAAAAAAAAAAACAACTGCGAAGCTACTCCCAATCACGACACACAAAAAGCGTATAAGTATATCGGCTACTTGGTTATATCGTTCGATTGCTCAAGCGCCATACACGAAGAAAAAAAAAACGCGGCAGCGCGATGACAGCGTAATTGTTTGCCGCGACGTCTGCCTTACCGACACTCTTTTTATTCACTCGCTCTTACTCAACGCAAGGCAGTCAATTAATCCCCCTTGTTGTAATTCGTCCGATAAGACGACTTTTTTTCTACGCTTCATTATAATAACAAACTCGTTGAAAAACCGACAGCTCTTCAAACAATAATTACCCTAGCGGTGAAATAACCAATGATGGCACTGACGACCCTATCGCTGCTCTCGCTCTGTGGCTGATCCTTAGGCTCGACGCACATCCTCCGCCTTCTCATAGGCACAAGGCGTAGCTTGGCTAAGGCTCGCGTTAGCTTAGCGACGAGCCTTCGTCTTCTCCTTCTCCTACGACGACGGAAGTAAGGCACCAGACAGCAAGTAGTACTCATGTAAAACTACGTCCGTGAGCATCGCCAGCGATGATGATTCGACGGATTTTTCCTTTTCTTAGTCTTCGTTCAGCGTGTCGTCACGCCGAGTTTTAGGGCTGGAATATGACTCTGTGTGTGAGGTCGAAAATTGATGATTTTTTTTTCTTTTGCCTCTCGTTCTGCCGGCTGCGAGCTACTAGCTGATGAGAGCTGTGTGTGTTTGGCTTTCAAAATATTTTTTTCCGTGGGCGGAGAGCAACAGCTGACTTTGGAATGTTATTCTGCGTTTTTATAATCGAATGCTTGAATTTATTATATATCGTTATGTTTATACCGCAAGTGTTGAACTCTGTCTGTGAATGAGCGAGCAAACGTCATGTACAGCAACGTAGAGTGCGATATAGATGTAATCAATTTTTTGCAATATCCTATATTACTTTATTAAAACAATTATGAATCATTGAACCATCAACGTGTCTGACGCTGCAACGATTATTATTATCAATTACTGACGCCAGACCTGCGTATTTCACGTAAATTACAATTTGTTCAAGCCCCCGATAAAAATATCTAGACTTTCAACACACAACTCCGCAACGAGCACTTCTGTCTCAAAGTATACCTCTCTTGAGTTTCTTTTACATCGCATAATATATACGAAACGTTAAAAATCAACTACTTATTCAAAAAATAAGCATCAGCACTAATTTTCACTTTTCCCGGCAAAAAAAAAATTCCACTCCCGAAAACTGCATCACCGAGACATGTAATGCGCCCGCGCTCCAACAAAAGAAACCCAAGACTGACAGTATTAGTTATTGAGCGCCGACAAAACAGAGCCTCCGATAAGCTCACACACACACACACCTTGTTTGCACAGCAGCCACCGGGTGATTCTCCTTCTCCACCTTATTTTCTTCTGGTGTATATGTATAGTATATAATATCGTACGCACAGTGAGTGTGTATAGAAGAGATAAGCGAATGGTATAACCTGCGCTTGTAGATAAAAACGTGTTTTTCGCAGTAATCTCTAGAGAGTAAAATCTTCACTCACTAATTCTCACTAATTTTCTAATAAATAATAAAGTCACTTTGGTGAATCGAAAGAAAGTATATACAATAAACTCGAAATTCCTCCGTAATAACAGCCTTGACGCAACCCGGTACGAGAGCCGACTGTCCGTTTCAAAAGAAGAAGAAGAAGCCTTTGCTTCCTCCCGGCGCTTCTTTAAGAATTCGACCGGCGTATATAATACACTGTGTGAGCTGCTCGATGGAAGGAGGAAGTATAAAGCGTATATAATACATGCGCAGGTATATTTTCGGCCCGGGAAAGGTGGGCGTCAAGAAGAGACTATACAACCGCGCCGCCGCCACGGCCAATTAATATCCGGTCGCGGAAAAGCGACGACTGACTCGCGCACGTCACTTCTCTCTCTCTCTCTCTCTCGATATCACGTGGGAGGAGCTTTAAATTTTTCAGCGCGAAGTGTGTCGCGCCCGAGTTTTGCAACTTCTCGTTCTTCCGTCTGTGTGCCGATGCACAGGTGTGCGTTTTTCTGGGTAGATGCTCCGAATTTCTCTCTCTCTCTCTCTCTCTCTCTCTCGGCGAAACAAACAAAATCGAAGAGTTCACGGGTGTATAATGTATAATTGCATTCTTCTTCTTATATATGAATTTTTAAAAGCGATAATAGAGTTCACTTCACTTAGCAACAATATATAACATACATCTTGAATGAACAACAGTCACGTATAAAAAAATATCTCGTCTTCAAATACAAATCAAAACAGCCTGGCACACACACACAACATCAACAATAATAAGATCGAAGAATTACGCGGGTAACAACTTGGCGGCAACCTCGCCATTTCCGTGAATTTTCGCGCGCGACTATCCGGTTGCAGCCTATATATATATGCACCTCTAGTCTCCGCAAAATCTCGACGTCGACTGATCCGTATAACTCGAGCGCAGATGCTCATCCGGGGCCCAAGTATAGTATAGTCCACCTCTCTCTCTCTCTCTTTCTCGCTCTTCTTAGAGGGGATGTGGCCGGTGCGCACACGGTTCCCATTGTGCCGCCGAAAAAGCGGAGCGACTCTGCCCCTCTCCATTCAGGTGTGCGAGAGACGACGTGTATACAAGGCCCGTTTCTCTCTCTCTCTCTCCTCTCTCTTTGGGGGTAAAAACGGCGAGAGCCAGCCTGGATTTTAAGGAGAGAGAGAGAGAGAGAAAGCGGGTATATACAAAAACGTCTTCGAGGGGTTCTCGACGAGAGCACTGCTAGTAGTAGTCGATTTTTCGAGGGGCCTATACTGTAGTTTACTGCATGCTTATGTGCGTGTGTGTGGTGTGTGAGTGTGTGTGTGTGTGTGTGTGTGTGTGTGATATATGCGGAGAGAGTGAGTGTGAGTATTGTTAAAAGGGAGAATTGTCTGTAGGGGCCTGGGTTATATGGGCTCTTGGAACGCGCGAAATACCACGCACGAGGAAGAGAGCTGAGGTTTTTAATTTTGAAATAATTGTGATTGGTCGTAGATGAGGTTTTTTTTTGCTCTGTGTGGTAGGCTGTGTGGAAAAAATGGAAAAGAGCTCTGGATATATAATAGTGACGAATGTTTAAAGTTATCTTGCGTATTATTTGTCTGATGGAAATCGGTTTATTTTGGCTGATGATGCCACGACGAAAATAGTAATATTCAAAATTATATACACTGGTATTAAAACGCTTTTTTTTAAAAAAAGAGAGAATTACTCATACAAAATAGTCGTGAGGCTAAAAGCAATTAAACCATCTTTTTCTATCAGTCGCAAAGAAAAATAACGTTTATTTCTGCAATAGCTACCGATGAATCATAACTATGCGTAATTAAACGGATCCGAACGTCAAAATTTAAAAAGCTACACGTGCCACTCGTAAAAGTATATAATCGCTTTAAAATGCATCAGAAAAATCACTTGCACCATACGTACGAAAAAAAACCGCGCAAACACGCTTTGCATGAAAAAATAATAAATTTCACTTTCTGTCTCTCTCTCTCTCTTTGAATTCTTGAAAACGTGTACCGACTATACTGCACCCTAACGCACGGATTTTGGCCGAATGCCCAAAAATCAAAGTCCCCAAGTCGTGGCACGCGCGCACGTTATGTATCACGAGGTAGAATCGGGGGCAAGGCGTCGATCGGAATCTCTCTTGCCAGCTTATATGAGGAAGCGCATGTGCGGAGAATATGACAAAACAGGGTGACTTTGGGGTTTCAAGTGACTCGATGGGAGATTTTTGGGAAATCTTTTTTCCGGAGGCTTGAATGAGAATTAGATGGGGTAGGTATGGGCTGGGCATTTGAATTATTGATGGAATTCTCGTGATGCAGAGAAGTGGTACATTTACATGTTTTGTTAATTTATAATTGTATAAGGAACGGTTTGTGCGTGATGTGACGTTTACAAGAGCTGTGGAGTGTCATGAATGTGAATTCATT
>UCQR01091080.1:16831-31807 GCA_900474235.1 Cecidostiba semifascia | reverse complement strand
CCTATATATATATATATATCTATACTTCCACTTCGTAATGCGAGAGAGAGCGCGACCTACAACTTTCCTACGGCCGCCCTGTAATTATTCCCTGTTTCGCGATCCAGCCGCGCGCTAGATCACTGCCGCCGGGAAATTTCTCCGAGTTTTTGTTTCGCAAGCTCTCTTTCGTATATATAATGAGGCTCGTTATGCAAGAAAGGCACTTTTAATGAGGTCGTCGCGCAAAAGCTTGTTCAAATGTGTAAGCGAGCGAGAGATAGAGATAATGATATTTATAATAGAGTTCAGACGAGTTTAGCGAATTTTATATATAATACAAGTAGCTTTTTTTCTCGAGAGAGAGAGAGAGAGAGAGAGGCGTCTCGATCATGACGTGTGCAGTGCGTGCATTTTGCAGGTCTGTATAGAATTATTTATGAATCTCGCCGAGCATCGTTTATGTATACGACGTTTCGACACTCGCGATGTCAAGGGACAGAGCCGACTTCGAGCTTATCTTTGAGTGAAAACGTCGGCGTGTGCTTTTTATTTTTTTGCCCCACTTTTTTCCGACGTCGACACCGCAGATCGCATCTCGTATATACTAGCGCGCGACTACCCCGTGTGAAACCCTTTTATGGACGGTATACTTTTGAAAGGTCCTTTCGGCGAGAGCCAGGCTATAGAAATGTATTTTTTCGAATTACATTTTACTTTGTCGATTTTATTTAAAATTTTCCAACATTTCAGAAGTTTGAGTATATGCAAACGTTATAAGTACACTAAAAACACCTGTGCGATCAGCGAACCGTCAACGCCACATATCCGCCCACTATTATAGCAAAAAAAAAAAAGAATAACCCCTATACTGCATCGTTAAAAACTGCGCTGCATCGTTCGCTTCGCCTCTTCATTCACCGATAAACATATCGTCGACCGACTAATTTCAAGCAGCTCGCCGGGGCTGTAGCTTAAACGAAACTTTACACGTCGTAAAGGCTCGGCACATATATATATATATACATATACCTATACACACACGTCGCTGATCCTCGGCGCACGTCGCAAAATATGAAAGCATGCGCTTACGCCGTATAGGTGTATATACATATATATAGACCGAGGGAATCTCGTAAAATCGAGACATAAGTGACTCGCAGCCGCCCCAGCACCGACGTGCTGGGATAACGACGCCGATATATTTCGTACTCCTGGCATCAGCTGCGTCTGGACGACTATATATGTACAACGTTCTGTATACGCACAGGCTTGTTCAATCGCGGCACGCACACGTCTTATCGCCCTGTATACTATACACTTTTTCTTTTTCTTTTTTTTTTTTGCGCCTGGCGAGTGAATGATTGCTCGAGTTTTATGTGTATGCGGCGTCTTTTAATCGTAAATTATAACTCTTTATGGCTGGTGTGAGCATTTGATCGATCGGTTTTTCATTTTCTTCGCTGTACAGACTATATAGCCGGACGTTTTGCTCTATCATTTTTTCATCGAACATATATATAGAGACTCACTTTTTGTGATTTTATATACTTGTGTATATCAAGAATCACTCTTAACAGATAAGATTAAACTTTTGCTGCGCGCCAAAAAAAAAAAAAAAAAAAAAAATAGTCGCAGAGAGTAAAATCCCAACTCGACGATCACACGTACATATCCAGCGCATCAAGCCGCCAGTACTCTCGACTAAATCTCCTCGAGCGTAAACAAGTACGTGAGTAGCACGAGTGTGTAAGAAGCGGACGGAGTTGGAAGAACTAGCGCGCGCAATGCGGCAAAAAGAAGAAGAAAGAGTCTCCGAAATATATATGATGTATAATACGCAAGCGAGAGAGAGAGAGAGTTTCGTCCACAACCGCACGCAAACGCCCTCGTTTATATATATATATGTGTGCGCAATATTATTCTCGTCACGAGCCACAGGCTTAAATGCGCGCATCTTGCGCGCGTACGCGTCTAATTATCGCCGAGCCCAATTACAAGATGATGAAGTTTCCGGCGAGACCATATTCTCTTTTTCAAAAAGCGCGCCCTATTTATACCCTTCGTTAATTTCAATTTTCTCGGTGGGGGATCACCTTTTTCACCCGACACACAAACTCTGTGTCCAGCCAGATTTCATTAGGTTACTAGCAATTGGTCTGAATCTTTTTGCCTCTGTTTAAAGCGAGCGCTGTTTCATCTAGCTCCTGCGCGGTGTGAAGTTTTCTAGGATATGTCATTGTTATCTAAACGACATTCTTTTGATCTCGTCTTAAATATTGTGTATTATGCGTTAACACAGTTGAGCGTGAAATTCAATGCGGTGCAGAAATCACACGTGTACGCACTTAATTCAGTTTAGCACAATATTGCATTACCCTCGTTAGTCACCTCATTTTATGCATATTATTATTACACGAGTGTCTATATTATACAATCGACAAAACTATCCAAATCCGCATTTATCTCTGCTCGCAAAGCGAAGATGGAAAATCAGTTGAACAATCGAGTCATTCGCGCGCGTTAAATTCCAGCTGCATCGCTTTTGTGTAAGTGTGAGAGTTATACATATATACAGCAGAGAGATAATCGACAAAACGCGGCCATTATGCGCTGCGCTCCGCGAAATCGCATCATCCCTACCTCTATACCTGCTCCCGAAGGAAACAGTATGAAAACGAGGTAAACGACGTGACTTTAGGCGCTGTACCCCTTTCTCTCTCTCTCGATCCCATCCTGCTGCTATGTACGCGGACGTTATAACGAAGTTTGCCTGAAAGCCAGTAATGGCGCTTCGCTCGCGCAAATTCGATTCCCGCGCGCGCTTTCCCTTTTGAAACTCAAAGCCGCGCTTCGAAAAACGCGGCCGACGAACTAGAATATATGAGTCATTGTTTTTCGTCGGGGGGCCCGGAAATTGCCTCTTAAACTTGGCGCGCGCGTTCGGTGGCTGATGCTTTGCCGCAAGAATTATTAAAGTTTTAACGACGGGAAAATTGTCCATCATCATCCTTTCTCCTTAAATTTCCTCCTTGTATACGTTATTATATACCCGATAGCGGTGTCCTACTCATCTTTAGAAGTAAAAAGAGACACTCACCCGTGATTGTGGTTCTCGCTGTTGTCGGCGGCGTCGAGGTTGGCTGGGTCTTGGGTAAGCGGGCCTTGGGTCACGTCGACACCCATACTGCCGATGTCGAGAGATGCGTAAGCACGTCGTCCTTGGACTCTTGTGCCGCTACCGGTCATCTCGTTCATGCCACCGCCACCACCGCTACCAACGAGCTCTTGATAAAGCTCGTCGTACAGGGAACTGCCATTCTCATTGCTGTTCAGGGCGTCGTCCAGCCGCGCTGGGTCCAGGTGGTAGTTTGGATTCTCGAAGGAGAGCAGCCCGTTCTCTGTAAGAAAGAGTATAATTATCAATTTTATTTAATGAGACGTGCGGCTATGCGGTTTTTTCGTTTGTGATTACGCGCGCTCCGTTGGATGACGTCTGACTTTATCGTTGAGCTTTACTACTGACTTGTTTGTATATGGGGAGTTTTTAACTTTATCCATAGTTATTTCTTTCTGATGCTTTGATTATGAAAATTGACGTATATTAGGGGTTTAAGAATTATGCTTGCTGTATACGGGTATAACTGATGAGTTTACTGCACCAATGCTTTTCCTGATGTTTCATCATTTACCTATTAAACATCAGTAAGTATACAAATGCGAGCTTTCAGTGATAAAATTCATTCTTTTCTAATTAGATTCCACGATTTAGGATTCAGATTCTCTGTCGCAGTACCTAAGCATACGGTTCACTATTATAGTATAAGTATATTCGTAGAATAAGCAAAGTTGTATCCGCAAGTTGAAGAAACTAAATCAAAACATGCAGAGTGTAATGAAACTCTGTGGAATACCGGTGCGACAAACTTTTCAAGAAAATGAAAATCACATTTTGCGAGAAATCCAATTAGAAAAGTTGTTGCGATTCCGTGAAAATAAGCGAAAAATAACGGTTTCATTTTTAACATTTACTCCCATACATACACAATAAGTCTGCACTTCGAAGCTATAACAATACGATAATCTCTAATGACAAATCAATACACGTATACTACTTCAGCACACGTCGCAGTATAGGCAACAAACAAACAACAACAAGAACGTTGTTTCAATCGAGTGCCGCGAATAAGGAGAAAAGAAGGAAAAAGCAACTCGTCGACATTTTACGCCGCGTCACTTTAAGAAACTTTGCATTTTTCCGCGTAAGAAAGCAGCGCGCGAGACTGGCAATCTGCAGAACTGCAAAACGGGGCCGTGTCGGCTGAAGAAGGAGAGAAAGAGAGCGAGAGAGAGAGAGAAAGAAAAAAAAAAGAGTAGTAAGTAAAGCTAGTGCGTTCTCCCGAGGGACTCTTGCGAGCGAGTTTGAAAGTTTGGACACGCTTTCGGTGTTAGAACAAGTACAAGTCCTCGGGAGAAGGCGAGAGGAAAAAGAGCTATAACGTACGGGCGAGAGAAGGCGAGAAAAATGGAAAACCGGCGGTGAGAGGGAAATGATAGTCACAGTTCGGTTTGCGCACTTGATGATCTAGAAATCGCGAATCGGTGTTTGATCTTTGAAAACGATGCCCTGTGCAAACATTAAATTACACATACTTTACACCTGTGTCTTATATAATATTATACCTTAGTAGCCGCCGGGAAAGTACAGCGGCGCGTGTAAGAAAAGCCACTGTGTGGGGGGAAAAAAAATAGAAAGAGGAAAAGTTTGTGTACTGTCACCGCCCTCGATGAGTCACCCTAATATATATATATCGATTGCCGTGCGCCATCGTGGCGAGGCTAAGCTATTGCGGAGGAAACTTTCCGACATTCTCGTCCGCTTGTATAGATATACCTCTGCTTGCAAGCACGTTCCGTATGAAAATTCACGGACACCGAAAAGCCACCCCCGTATTATGTGTCTATTTGAACAAACACACCTACCATATTTTTAGTCCATCTCGTTAGTCATGCGCGCGGGCTCGTTTAGTAAACACTGATGTCGAGAGTTTTCCTTTGCGCAATACTTATATAGCGTGTGTGTGTGCGTTATTGTGCTGTTTTCGACAAACATTATTTGGGGAGCGAGAGCGTATAACCTTTTGTTTTTGTCGCTGATATACAGAGGAGAGAGAGAGAGAGAGACGATAACGCGAACGAGTCTATAAATCCATAGATATGTATAAATTAGTTTTATTGAGGAGAGTCGTTAATATAATTGATAAAGTCGACAGGATATATTTTCGATACTCGAGATAACGCGGATTAATCAGTATACTGTAGAGCTGGAAAATGAATTAGCACAAACCTTCTGTACAGCTAGTTTATATTCTGCTATAATCCTGGATTAGTGTCACTTATACAAACGCAAAGTGTTCTCTTTCTCTCGTCGTTGATCAATATACGAACAATTTAATCGAATATCGAACTATTAAATTCGTATTAGCGCAATTTCCTAAACGAGTCAGCAATAATTACGAAATACTACGCAGAATATATATATATACGCGTGCGACGAGACCGAATTATCCATACAAGCCGGCCATTAAATCGCTTTATATTCCTTTTGAGAGTATATTCTATCGAATCCATATAACATACACACGAAACATTCGAGCCATCAAGTCAAACGGGGTACTGTGTATTACGCAGTTATACCGCCGCCACGACTTCCTCCTTCCATTACCGCGAATTTCCTTCCAAAGCAAATTAACGACCCGATATAGTCCTTCCTCTCCCTCTCTCTCTCTTTGCTCAGCAATTATACACAAAGCAGTAAAATTTCCCAACAATCGGGCCATTCCACTGTAAAGCTCGCCGACGGTATACACACTTGGGCCATCGAAAGAATCTCCCACAGCAGCGGCGACTCGTAAATATTTACGAGCAGCAATAACCATCGAACTCGCGTCTTTTCGTCAGGCCGATCGATGCAGCACTACTCTCTCTCTCTCTCGGCCCTTATTAATCGCTATGAGGGAAAGGCTGCACGCTATATATACATAGTTGGGAGAAAAGCTTGCGCGCTTATATTCAGAAGCCGATGAACTCGCGGCGCCGCTGAATTATACTGCCGAGGGAGATCGTGCAGTAGTCGGCCGACGCTCTGGCGCCACACGCAACGACTTAAACGCTTCGCGAACGACTAGCGTGCAGTAGCTATGTATACATATATATATATATATATATACTGTGAGGCCAGACCATTCGCGAGAAGCGTGTCTCGGATCTTTTGTTCGATATATACGGACTGAGACTAAGTTTTATATGTGAGGTAGGGTTTTTTTTTATAGAGTGGTGTTTGTACGTTTGCCTTGTGTGACGAGCTTAGGAGACGGTGTTTATAGGTATTAGAAAGAAGAAAAGGGTTTTATGACGACGTTACATTGAGTCTTATATTACACTTAATGAACGTCTGACCGGAGCGAGATATTTCTACTGAAATAATATATTTGATGTAGGCTACTACTTTAAGATGAAACTTGATGAACTGTATTATATCGTTTTTGACCTGAATAATTAAAATTCATAAGTAGAAAGATAGCAGACGATGCATTAAGCATCTGAATTGTATACGAGTTCAACTCAGTCAGTCAAAAATATATAATAAAAGTTCTTTTTTTTTGTAATCCTCGCAAATCCGAGTTTCAACTCTAATAATGATAAAAATTCTATCAATTATTATGGTATTCAGCTTAAAGCTCAACAATTTTAATTATTAACTCAACGCATATATTATATTCAAAACCCTATGACTTCTCGTCGCTTTATTTTCTACCTACCATGCACAAGCTTCTTTCAGTATATACCAAGTATATGCGTACACCTCCTTCTTCCTCCGTTAAACTCTTTTTCTTCTCTCTCTCTCTCTCTCTCTCTCTCACCCCTGCTGTCCCGGAAGTCATAAGTATGACCAAGCTAATCTCCACACAGAATCTCCCTCTTCTACATTGCAGTTCGTCCGCTTTTTTGCGTCGTCGTTATCGAAATTATCCTTGTGCTCAGATAATCCGCGGCGCTCGCGAGCTAGCTCCTTGCAAATTTAAGACGAATTTAATGAGAGAGCGAGATAAGGACAAAAGAGAAAAACGAATTTGCTGACTTGCATTATATAGCAGCTCGGAAATTTGAATATACTTCCTACTTAAGCCGAGCGATTATATAATAGTTCCATCAGCCTTTGCGCCCCACGTGCTTACACGCTAAAGCTGAAATTATAATGCTGTAGTAGTACAGGAAGTACGTGGATTTAAAAAATTTATTATAAAAGTAGTCTAAGTCCGTAGACAATAATCTTTCTCCTCGTGTACGTCTCTTGTGGATCAGCGAAATTCAATTGAATTCGCGAGCAAGGTTTGTTCAAAGCCTTTTGATGAAAATGAAATTGAATTAAAGAAGACAGGAAATAAGCCAGCGCAGCGAGGCCGGCACATCGGAATCCACGTATTCTTGTAGATTACAAACATTTTCTAATTTCTCTTACAGTAGTATAGCGCAGACGAAGAGATAGACGAAGCGAGCTTGCGCGAGCAAGAGAGCAGCAGGAAAGCTCGAAGGAAATCTCCTTAAGCTCGACACTGCGGCTTCTTTTCTCTCAGTGCCGCTACTCGCACACGAGCTCGCGTTAATCCGCTTACGCGCTCTCACGTTTGACCTGTGCGAGATGCCGCCACCGCTGCAACAAAGAGACGTAAAAGACGGGCGCGAGAAGAACGAAAAATGTGTTGCACAAAGAGAGGGAGAGCTAGAGCACTTTGTTTCGCTGAAATATTGTTTAATGCCGTATATAGTTCCTGACTTTCTTTTCCAGGCGTGTCGAGTCGACGTTGTTTTTCGCTGCGGAAAGTTCTTTGTATACATATACGTTTTTAATTAATTCGCGCGGAAATTGTTATTTTTCCAGAGCAGATTCATTGTTGATGTTGGAAATGGGAAGCTACACGTTATTTTCGCGATTCCAAGGAAAACTGCTAACTTGATTTCTCTCAGTTTGCTGGATATTTGTCTTGAAGTTAGAAAAATGTTTATCTAGAAGAGTCTGTGTATAACTTTCTGAAATAAATTGATGTATACATAACGGAAAAGCTGGACTCTAAAATACTTTAATAACGAAATATACAGCTAGTGAATTATGAGCGGAGGCTAATGCTGAAAAGTTATACATTCAAACAACGTTGATTATGTTTGTGTTATAGATGGAGTCGATTCCTGGCAATCATTCCGCTGTATGTTCAGTTTAAATAAAGGTTAATCGAAGTTCTGTCAAACTTTGGACTATATAGTTGATTTATACAATTAGTACCAGCCATAGTGTTATATAATTGAAAAGTTAAAGGGGACCGAGATTAACGCGTCCAATAATAAACGTTCATCGAGGCATAAAATATTCAACGCGGCACGCATATAAACAAAAACTTTCCGAAATCATTTATCAAAAGAAGAAATCAATATCGAATAAATCAAACCCCGAGAGATATCCTTCACCTGATAGATCGAGAAAAAGAAAACAAAAAAAAAGGGAAAAAATATGAGCCGTCATAAGAGCGACCCCTATCTTTCTTATCTTCACTCAGAGCGCGAACACATACCATTGTACTATATATGTCCAGCGCCTAAGTAATATTCCTATGGAAATTGAATCACCCGACCTTTATAGAAAAGCTCGCCAATAATTCATCCATCAAGATTTCTTTATAGAGCATAAATCTTTTTCGTATACCGTATTATACTCCTACGCAGTTACCTCGGCCTGATTAATACATCCTCAGTAGCAAAGCTGCGAAATCCACAACAAACCGAATCGGAATCTCCGTTGCATCACTACTATACTCCGCGCTATTTATCCCTGTCTTTTTCAAGCTCGGCCTTTGCCATGTATATATGTATACGTATATATAGACCGGCCACCTCGTGCGCCCAGCCTCTGTGTCTGATCGATAGTTCAAGGATAGAGGAGAACAAGCGCAACGGCGGCGGCTTATTCGCGAATGAAACATTGACATGCGGGGTATGGCCACACAACACGCTGCATCGATTGCCGGCCGGAGAGAGAAAGAGACGTGACTTTCTGTGCGAATGCAATCTCGAGGATCTGATATGAAAATTGCAAACAACGGCTCATTATATAAAGGGCGCGTCGTCGTTTTATGACCTCCCGTGTGTATGGCTTTAATGACGCGCTTTTCGGACGCCAACCCTTATTTCTTTTCCCTTTAATTAATACGTCTGCGAAAACCGGCTGAATTATAATAAGCTTGGACGCTGCAGGTCATTGTTATAAATTCACTTCCACGCAGTGTATGTAATGAGTTTTATTCCCGCAGTGCAGCCATTGAACTTTTTGATGATGCCGCGCGCATGTTCGCATGTAAGCTATAAACTCGCATAAGGATAACTATATGCAAAAGCATGAGAGGAGGTAGTCTATACGTTATACATATATGGAGGTGCAATCACGGCTGGAAATTCGCAAATTCAACATAGAATATGAGCAAACATTCGGAAATCGCTAATCAATTTTCGATAACCGTGCTACTGCACACGCACGAAAGCCAGCGCACAACGGAGAGGCTTTTAACTTCATTGCCTGCTGCTGTAGTCCCCGGCGTTAATCAGTTCTCCGATAAACCGAAATAAATTCGACAGAGAGAGAGAGAGAGCTTTCTGGCGTAGTTCGGCCGCTAATTACGGGACATAAATTCACACGCGCGGCATAAAGTTTCATCGGGGATAGCTGCGCTAGCAGCCCATCGGAAACGCTGAATCGCGCCGCAATTTGACGCTCGCGCGAACCCGGTCTATATCAGGAATAGCTGCAGAGGCTGAAAATATTTTTTTTTTTGGTTGCTAGAACATGTATACCGTTCGCGGAATATTGCGGAGAGGCTTTTTTCAGGTGTTGACCGGGGGATTTGCATCCGGCGGCTTATTGTTATATGAAAATTTTGACCGAGAGCTGCTGGCGGGTCTCTACGTGGCCGGGCAAATGAACGCATTCACGGTAGAGACTGGGATCGATTGGGGGATATTCGAGTGGTAGTGCGTGTGCGATGAAAATACTGCTGGAGAATAGCAAGAAGATTTGTCATGTGTATACATTGTAAATTGTAAATTGATTGACGGGATCGAGGAGGGTTTAGTATCAGATATGGTAAGCAATCATCAAAGAAGTATAATTAATTTTGAAATTCGCTTTACATGCTTTATTGTTTTTGCAAATCTCTATAGATAGAAGTGTAGGTGTCGTTAAATGAAACAATAAAAAATTGTTATATTGACAGGTAAGGTGAGCTGGAAAGCTTACAAAAGTATACACCGGATGTCCAAGAGAATTGATAAAGCCACTAAAGCTCATCGATGAGATTAACACGGCTGATGAGTCGCTCGAAGCCACGTTATTTCCACGAAGAACGCTCGCACTCATTGCCGTGAGCACGACGACTCTCAGCCTCGTTAGATTCGCATTTAGATAAGAGCGAGTAACGCGTAATGGCCCAAGAGCTGAGCTGCAACTATACGCTGCTGCAGCTGATAAAGCCAAGCCATAATTCAACGACAGCATCAGTAGTGCAGCAGAGACAGCTTTCGGAGAGGAAACAAAGTCGCCGATGCGTAATCGCGATATGCGGCTAACAAGCTGTAAACACGAATACTGCTACTGCTTCGATATATAGACTCTATATAATCGCCCGCAGAGTCTTGGAAAAAGCGCTATACGTGTAGTGTGTGTTATACGTCTGATTTATGGAGTGTGCAGAGAGGAGGTCGTCCTCGAGGGTGTTGTTCGCGGCTGACGTTTTAGGGTGCAACGCGTGTTTACGAGCTGTTGCGCGCGGTGTGGGCTTATGTTGCGTTTCTTCATTAGGCTATACTGTTGTGCATATAGGATGAATATTTACCATATTGTTAGCGGGAAAGCTATGGCTATTGAGATCAACGCGGAGATTTTGTATATATACCTGATGGATTTTCACTCTCTGCGCTACTGGGACTTAATCGGTTGTTTGAAAAGTTTAATTGAGAGATTTTTCATTCTTTGGACTATATATTGTATAGAGGTTTCGTTGCTTTTAGATTGCGGTATTATAGTAGTTGAATAGGCTGCGCCATGAATGGAGTATACATTGCGCGTGTTTGAAACAGTCTCGTTTATACAATATATTGAATCCTTTCAAAATGGTACACAGCAGAGGTATCGGTATAGCACCAGATAATTCATCGAAACTAACTACAGCTGTGATCTCTAAATCCTCTGAAAAGCCTACAAGAAAGGTTGACACAACACGCTTTCCCCGATTCACACACACACATTCAATCAATAACATAATTTTATCAAACAGTCATAAAAAGCTGCCATTTTGCATATTATATCCGATACCGTCACACCTCGCGTATGCATATAATACAATACATATATATGTATATATAACGAGGCATTTCGTTCACTCGGTCATGTTCCAGCGGATAAGCGTATTTTATTCTAATTTATCGCAGCCTTTGCTCTCGAGCACACTGCGCGTGGACTGAAAAAGGCTTCTTTTCCAATCTTTTTTCCTATCGTATACACGCGCCCGTACAACAGCCGCACAAACGCATGTCTGATGCAGCAGTATAGCGCAAAAATGTTTTTACGAGCGTATATATACGAGTCGAGAGCTTTTATGGTTCAAAAAAGCTTACGAGAGATATTCGGATAATTCAGAAATTTATAATTTATAACGTTTTTTGTTATATACGAGTCACTATATATACTCGCTATTGATAACCTGTGTTTGCTCGAATGCTATACTATAATACAATATATTTATTAGGTTCTTTCTCTGCTCCAATCTAATCTGCTTTCGCGCAGCGAACGCTCAACCAACATCAGGTATACTACTTTTTTTTACGTATACATCCGAGCTTTCGTTCATTTCGCGCCAGACAAACTGCCAATCAAATTCCCGAAACACGCGCAATCCGCGTTAAAAAAACAAAGCCGTATAATCCACACGCGTGAACCAAGAGAGAGAGAGAGTCCGTCAATCTGCAGCTTGCACACACAGAGACACATATTTCGAAAAATCGTTCGTCGCCTTGTTGATTTAGCAGCGAGTGTTATCTATATAGATCTACACGCATTGGCGGAGCCCGAGGTAATAGAGCGCGAGCTGCGCGAGTGTAAAGACTGGCTCTGCACAGACAGAGAGAGAGTGACCGAGGCCAGTATAGCAGCGCAAGATGAAGTGCCCCTCGTAAAAGCGCGACGAGGGATATATATGTATAGAGACGACGACGACGACGAAGCGAAAAAGCAGCGACGTCGCGACGGTTAACCGGATTAGCCGCGAGCGCGGGAGGCTAAGTGCCAAACTTTCGACGAGCGACGAGGGTCGAGTCGAGCTATACTGCTGAGGATAAATTTTTGGAACTTTCGCGGGGGAAGGCAGTTGGAAACGTGGTCACGAGAAATGAGCGCGCGTGTGTGTGTGTGTGTTTATCTCAGATGGAAATTATTAGTTTACGGAAGCTCGCATCGGTGTGTATAGATATATACAGTGTCTTATAGTCTGAATCACAGTATATATAGGTTTTTTTTTCGAGAAAATCATCGATGAAAATAGAGTCAATATAACACCGCGCGGCAATGTCGGCTTTACCGACGGTAAAACCAAAAAGCGCTTAGCCAATACGAGCCGAACGTGCTGGAAGGAATATTGCGCGGAGCAGCTCAGAAAACTGTATTATATAGCACGAAGTGATTTTGCGCCCGGCGCTCGAAGCTGTAGCTCTCTAGATCTTACCCTTGCTCTTATAGCTATAACTTGCCTTGTTCTGTTTGCTCGGAAAATTGCGACGCTGTTGTTTTTTTACATAGCGTTTACAATTTTTCAATTACATTATACTCGCGAATTTAATTAATAAAACGGAGAGCACGTCGGATAATTAAAATGTTGTTCATCGCTTTTAATTATAAGAAACTATGAACGCGCGCGCTTCACATTCGAAAACACGTCAGATCATATATTATATAGGCAGAAAATGTATAAGCGTAATCTTCGAGCTCAACATCAAAAGGCTAATCAGCACAGCGCGCATTCAGTTTAACATTTAGAAAAACATTTTCTCTCTCTACCAGGGAAATTCATTCCAAGCCAAGCGCGAGTAAGCCGCCGCGCTACTACTACTCTCGAGTCGAGATCGGATGAAAATCAAATTATCCCTTAATTTAATGGACAAAGCTCTCGCTATATATATACAGTTCTTCTGACGAACACACAGCGTAGCGCACGGGAATGTGTCCGTCCGTCACGGTATACTGCAGCAGTAGAGCCAAGTCTCTCTTTCCTCTCTTTTTTTTTTCTGCGCGTATACACGAGCTCGTATAACGGGATCAAGGCACGCATCCGCACGTCTGGGGCTTCAAGTGGAACGCCGTATTTCGTTTCTCGCCATATTTTTTTCCCCCTCATGCCGAATGCGGGTTCAAGAGAACATGCCGGGGAGGGTTTCTTTTGGAATTCCGTTAATGCGCTGCTGCTGCACCACAGGTACTTATATGTATCCATATCAGCGTTTGTTGACATGAAAGCTCGAAGCCAATTATATACATATTGAGCAATATATGTGGTGTAAGATTTCCCCGATCATTTTCATATTATAAAGCCGCGTCGAGTTTAATACTGCTGATGTATACTATATAGAAGCTATGAGCGTCGAACTTTTAACCGGCTGTCTATCACTACCTTCCGTGCTCTCTCTCTCTCTCTGTACTGTAGCTGAGTCTATTAGCTATATAGGTTGCGGATTCCTCCCTTCGCGCCACCCCCCGCAGCTTAGAAACAAGCTGGTTAATCTAGTTAGCGGCGATACACCGAACCACTTTAATCCTGTCTCGTTGTACCCTCTCTCTCTCTCTCTATAGCTATATAACGCGGCTCCTATTATACATAGTTTGCTTCGTCTCTCTCACGCGGGTTCTCCTAATCGTTCGCTGAACTGCCTTTTTCTTTCTCTCTCTCTCTCTCTCTCTCACTCTTAAGCTCGACGATGTATAGGTAGTCGGCGCGCGCGGGTTTCAGCCGTGTGTCTGTCGCTCTTCTTTTGCGGAGAATCCGCCAGTAGACGCGGAGGTAAATTAAAAAATTCCGCGGAGGCGAACGCGATTGATCGTCTAAGCGCGCGAGCGCGCTACTACTGCTCTGCTATATAGGTATATATATATATATAGGAAAAAAGAAGGGATGAGCTTTTGCCGGGGAAATTGCTTCTGCTGAGCTGGTAATCGAGTACGGTAACTGCCGCTCTCTCTCTCTCTCTCTCTCTCGCCAGTTTTCTTGTTAGTCGTCGTCGTCGTCGTCGTTGGCCTTGTATATATAGATATATGAAGTTTGACGCTGTGCGCTATTGCGCTGTTCTCGGAAAGATTCATTACAATTTTCGAGTACACGTCTGTCGATCTGTATTTATTGCCAGTTTCCTGGAATGGTGTATATATAAGGACGTTTGAATTTTCACTTATTTTTTATATAATATACTTTGTAATAAATATTATTATATATCGGAGAAACTCGTGGATAACCACTTATAAATTCATCGCAATGATAATCGCGCGATGTTTTCACGTATACTTCAGATATTTTATACGTTTAAAATTTTCGTATTTTAAGTATATATTTTATTTTTTTTTTGTTTTTAAACGCGTATATCCGTTAAGGTAAGCCGATTTTCCACTTTGACTCGCGCGCGCGCGTATATACATATGCTGGCACTGATATTCACACATACGTATTTTTTTATATCCCTCATCATCTCTGCGCCTTTGATTCATCCGCGCGCAGTTTCATTCTCGTGGAAAATTGTTGGGCTGACGCTGTTATGAGAGCATCGGATTTTTTACGCCAATATTTTGCCTTTTATTTTGATATAGCACAGCAAAATGACGCTTCGGATATATATTATTATTTCCAACAACTGATG
>UCQR01091080.1:634-12935 GCA_900474235.1 Cecidostiba semifascia | reverse complement strand
AAAACTAAAACCATCCCGCCAATATTTCGACACGTCTTTTCTAAACCCCAACTATATATATTAAGCATAAAAACGTCCGACAGAATCGGGAATTTCCGGCGCGAGCTGCTATATATACAGTGTCATACATATACGACACACAAGACGACTTCGAGAAATAAAGCGCGAGAAACATCCTAAAGACGGAAAAGTAGATATGCAGCTTGCAAGCTCGTGCAAGAGTCAGCCGCGGTTTTATGCATCACGCTCCTTCGCCTACCGACATAAAAGGGTAAGAAAGTATGTGTATATATATACTCATGCCACACACGCGCGGTTTATATAATACAAAACGCGAGCGTCATACTCGGAAAGTTTACGGTCGCAGAGACGAAGATACGAGAGCGGCCAAAAAAGCCGGCGAATGTCGCTGTGCGTGTGTGTGTGTGTATATAGGTATATTCAGAGCTTTTTCGTCTCTCTACCACATTCGTTTATACACTAGTGTGAATGTTGGGGTCCAAAGAGGATCAGAGCGAGAAAATCTTTTGGGGCGCGTCGTAAAAATTGATGGCCTGTGGCGCCGAGAGGTGAAAGAGAAGAACGCTGGCGTGCTGATGTCTTATATATAGGTGAGAAGTAAGAGAGGATTCACGTGGATTTATTGATATTTATTGCTGCCACGTGTTTAATTAACGGGCCGGAGCCGCCGGCATCTGTTTAAATTAGGCACGAATTTTAAATGGCTTTTTTTAATTGAGCCAGCTTTTTTGCGTCGTTACTTTTTTGATGGAGCTGTATAGCAAGAAATTTTTTGATGAAACTTTTTTTCGAGGGGATTTGGCGTAGAGTGACACTGGCGCGATCGGAAGTGATGTTTGTTTAGGATTTGCCGACATTACGTCCATCGGCGACGGAAAGAAAGGAAAAGGCGTAGCGAGAGGACAGTCAATCCTCTTTAGACGTTCTATCCGCAGACTGAGTAAACTCGTTAAATGATTTCCGAATATCGTAACGTAAGTAGAGTGAATGAAGAGCATGAATATTAATAATAAGATTGTCTGTTTTTCTCTCGTAATAACAAAAACCTTTAAAAAATTACTCGCACACAACTGCATATACATTTCATAAACAGAGTATACGATATCTTCAGCTCGCGATCGCTCATCCCCGTATCGAAAATCGCGTCGTAATAACTCGGCAACCTATACATACTAGCAGTCATGAAAGTCAAAGAAAACTCTACTGCAGCGCATTCTCTCAGCGAAGCGCTTCATCTTTTATTCGTTTGCTTTACGAGCTCTCCCGCGCGCGATCTCAAATCTGCCTTTTCTAGCTATACTGGCCGAAGAAAATTTCACGGATCGGCCCGCCGCCGCCTGCAGCTGCAGCTAACAGATTCCGAGAAATGTGAAATTTACAGGTGAAGTTGGAGAGAGAAGCAATCTACGACTGCGCAGCCATGGAAATATTCGCGATCGCTTGCGCGCCGATAAAAAAGGAACGCTTAACTTATACCAGGGGGGCGGCCGAGAGTGGATGTAAGAAGTGTGCTCTCGTCGTCGCGAACTACTGCAGTAGTAGTGTAGGGAAATTTAAATGAAGGAAGAGGATGGCGAGAGAGATGAGAGTGAGAGAAAAAGATTGGAAAAACAGAGAGAGAGAGAGAGCGAGAGAGAGAGAGAATAATAAGATGAGAAAGGGAGTATAGAGACGCTGCTGCTCTCGCTCGGTCGGTAACGAAGTTTCGCCTCAAGAGGAATAGCCGCTCGGTCTTTCATCCCAAACACGTCCCCTTTCCAATCTTGTAATCCAGCCGTGACGCGCTCGCGCGTGCAGGAGAACAGAGCCACGAGAGATGAGAGGTGCAGTATGATGTACTATATATGTATAGGGAGCTGCTGAGCACGAAAAGGGAGCTTGCGCCGCGATGAGAGAACCCGCCGGCTCTAATAACGTAACAACCTCCTGTTCTGCGTATAGGTATGTCCTCTATCATTTGGCCCATACACCTATAAGATATGTTTTCTGCCGTTTCAACATACACACTTTGCTGTGTCCTGATATACTGTCGCGTGTATAATTTTAGCTTTGAGTCGAACCGAGATGAGTCATACTCTTTCGTCGGAATCATTAAAATCATCCGGCTCGCAGAGACATGAATGAAAGAAAGAAAAATCCAAGCGATATAATATTCAAATACGCGAAGGATGAGTCGTTCCAGCGCGTTCATAATCTATGCGATCTAAAAGAAAAAAGGAACGATCTGATTATACGACGGTTCGCACTCCTTTCACAGCGCGTATCCAAAAGGTCTCTAACACGATGTTCGCAGTCCATTCCATCTCCTTATTCCATTCTCTTCGCTCTCCGACCGGCTCCCCATCTCAACTCCCTGTATTTCTCTCTCTTTTCCGTTCTCAATTTGCGTCTCGGTCTGCTTTCGGCTCTATACTCCCCTCTACTCTCTCTCTCATTTCGCCTATATACATACACTCTGTCGCCGTCGACCCTCCAGACTCGAAGATTCCAGAGAGAGAGAGAGAGAGAGAGAGAGACCCCATGAATTCGGTGCCAGGATATCATTTGCAGAATATTTTCTCGGCGATATCAGCTTGTTCCGGAAATGACTTCGTCTCGTTTTCAAATTTCTCGCGAGGGAGAAAAAAAGAGGGAGACAATGCTATACGTATATATGAGGAAACATCGACGTTATTACCCTCGGGCATCGTACGAGAGAAGAGAGTGTAATCAGTTTGTTGCAGCTGTACGGAACTGTGTGTGTGTGTATGTATACAGGATGTTTTTGAACTTTTTTTTCTCTCCAATGCTATACATATAGTGAATCGGCGATAAACGAGCGATAAAATTAGCCCCGAATTCGACTCTGAGGACTTCACTTAGGGGGCTCCCTTTTGGATATCATTTTATAACGCCTACTATGTTTATCTAATTCCAAGTGTTATAATCGCAAAATATATCGGTATATCAATCTGGGGTAATTTGACATTGCGTTAATATAGTCGATCATGTCTCATTATCGGCCACGTATATACCTATATGTGATTTATCATGCTTGATTATTCTCGGTTAATGCGATCCAAAGTAAACACAAGATCTGATATATTGAAATGTAATATTGATATAATCCAGCCGAGCTGTTTACCGCACGCAGGTCACGTGTGTGCTAAAAGCCTTCGTATTTAATACGACTGCATTAATTAACGTCGAGCTTTACATTACATCCTATACATATATGAGCGCGTTTAGAATGACTAAAATTGTGTGGCGAACTATCGAGAAAATTAATCCCGACATAGAGCTACAGATATATCCGTCATAATTTACGATCGGCTGGGAAAATTTTCATTGTTTCTTTTATGATACAGGGAATATTCCTCCTCTCCTATGCAACAACGCTAATTTATCATCATTAAAATGACGTTGCAGTAGGCCGGGTTCGGCGCGCAGTGATAATAAAAACGGCTCTCTCAATTAAAACTTGCCGGCTCACGAATAATTAATATAACGCGCACAGGGCGCAGTTCTCTCTCTCTCTCTCTCTCGCTATATTATTTACGAACTTCATTAACTGCAGATCCCACCAAACTACCCACATAAATTACGATAGATACAAGACTTGCAGGCCCGCAATCTAAGTTGGAAAACTTGTAACATCCATACAACGATTCTATACATATACACAACACGCTCTGTCCTATCGCCAAAACTCTCTCTCTCTCTCTCTCTCTCTCTCTCTCTCTCTCTCTCTCTCTCTGAAGGCGCGAAAAATCAAAAATTCTCGCCGCGCACAACACAAAAGAGAATTACAAGTTGCACCTCCGGAGTATATAGCCGTGTCTCTTCTTACGCGGTCACGCGCAGCGTCGTCTCGAGCCAATTACGCGACGCGCGTAACGAGACTCGACGACGACGCCAGGCCCCGATGATGCCGAATAACGTAGAACGTGTGTATATAGGCGGTGTGTCTGTATATGTGTATATATATATATATATACGCACAACCGCCGGAGTAAATAAGAGCCGACGTGAAATACGAGGCGCGGGGTATCGTTTAAAGTCCTCCGACGCGCGTACTTCCCTGCTGAGGAGCTTAGGCGAAAGTTCGTTCGAGCAAGAGAGAGAGAGAGAGAGAGAGAGCGAAATATTAGTGGCAATAACAGTATTTCTTGTGATATTAGCTACGCAAGAAGAGACAGCAGGAGGGCTTGTTATACACTTTTCCGTATAGTGTGTTTGTATGGGTGTTGACACGTATGTTGGCTGTGTGTCACTCGTTGATTCTTTTGTGTGTTATCTATGATACAGACACCAGTTGTTGTTTTTGTTTTCAGTTTCCACGTTCGAAATTCTAATACGCATTCGTATATGCTAGATTTTTCTTTTCAAACTGTTGGTGTACCTACTCCCAAAAAGGTTTAATCGCGTTCGAAGTATATACCTATATGTAATCGGATTGTCCGATCCTGTGATCGATCGATTTTTCGGAGCTACTATGTCGTTCTCGTGATTTGCAAAACCAAAGTTTAGACACAAACAGAGAACGCTCTGTAAGTATTATGTAAGCTTGTCAGACAGGATTTGCCGAAGATTCGCGGAACTCATCCGTCGAAAATAAACGATAGGTTTGCTTTTTTTAACGACGACTATACACACACGCTGTGCGCGAAAATTGATTTATCGGATTTCATCGAAAAGCTGCTTCTGGGATCTTATCAAAATTCTTTTGTATGAAAAGCTTTATTGGAGAATAGTATATTGAAAATGGATTATCGGAGAGTTATCGAAAATTTGAAATGAGTATGGCAAATTAAAAAATTAAAAGTTATACTTTCAACAAAACTCAAACAAACTCAATAATAAAGTAAACCCATTTTTGCATTCAATTTCCGCGTCTTGCGTTTTGTTTTACAGTAGCGAAAACAATGAAAATCGAATCAATAAAGAGCTCCTACTCCTCGACCTCACCGAGATAAACTCGTGGAGAGGCGCTCTGAAGATTTTTTCCTCTCAATAACGCGCGTTACATTCGAGGAAAGCTATCTATTGCCCTATATACAGCAGCGTTCGCTGCGCTGCAGGCAAGAGCCGCGGAAAATTTGCTCAGCACTCGAAAGCGCGTTACGCGCAGCGAAGCGCGTCAAGCGAAATCAAATTCTCGTCGGATGCGCGTGTTCTAGCGAAAGAGCGAATTTGCAAGAGTGAGAGAGAGTAGTCCCTGTGATGTGTGTGCATAACTCCAAAGGTTTTCGAGAGTGAGAGCTTGTGTTGGTCTCTGCGGTAGGCACTTTGTAGCCTGTGCTTTATTATGGCTTGTATCTCTCTGGAGTACCTCTCTCTCTCTCTCTCTCTCTCTCTCTCGTTCCCCTCCATCCAACTGTAGCTAATTTATCGTTTCGTTTCTATATGGTTTGTAATGGCGGAAAAGTCACATATACACGAGTGTCCAACTATACTCGGACATGCTCTCTACTCTATATATTATCAAGTTTGATAAGTTTATGTACACCATCAGGTCTCTGCT
Source organism: Cecidostiba semifascia (assembly GCA_900474235.1). Classification (NCBI taxonomy): domain Eukaryota; kingdom Metazoa; phylum Arthropoda; class Insecta; order Hymenoptera; family Pteromalidae; genus Cecidostiba; species Cecidostiba semifascia. The sequence continues at coordinate 7,411 of UCQR01091080.1, read as the reverse complement.
GCCGACAGTCAAAAACTTGACCCGAATATACCATCAGAGAGTCGCTGTAGTGATTTTTCAAACCGAGTGCGAGGAATTTCCAATTTCCATACGGCCAACTACCACAAACACATGCACATCAGGGAAAACAAAACAGCAGCTGGAGTAGATTTTCTCTCGCGTACGCGGTGGGTATAAAATGGCCGAGAACAGCAGCAGCAGCAGCAGTCGGTCTGTCTTCTTCGTGAGAGCGTAAATTAAACGCTAGCCGCCTCGTAGATTCTCACAGTCGAAATTCGCAACGCACACACAGTATAAGGGGCAAGAAACGCGGCGGCGTTTGAGATGAACGAGCTACTTGAGATGCATCTCGAATGAGATCGCGGACTTTGCTCTCTCGCGGCTTTTCTTCTGGGATTAATACCTTTTCCCGGCGCGCCAACTGTAAAAAGCTCGCGACGCCAAGTTTCTCGCACTCTCTCTGGCGAGTCGGAAAATTTCTCTTCATAAAATTTTACACGCAAGCTTTCTCGCGCGCGCCCGCCAAGCTATACTCCTTGTTTTTAGCTCTTCTTTATTCCTGCAGCTGCACTTTCTTCCCGAGGCCGTTTTCTCAGCCCCCGGAATTGCTCGGCTACAGCTACACCTTTATTTCTTACTTTTCTTACGACTTGCTCGCAGTTTTGATTTGTTTCTTTTGTAATTGGATGTGTATATAATGCCTCCCGACGCAGCTTAAATGGCTTTCATTATCACACTCGGAATGATATTGTTGTCGGTTTTTGCAATCGGCTAATAAAGAAGTAGGATTATATAGAATTTTATATTTTAAGTAGAAAAAACGCGTTTGGTCAGACGCGAAAAAGCTTTAGTTCGAGAGACTATACTGTATAATATCAACATTGTTCGGGACGGAAAGCTCCCGACTTATTCCAGTTATCTGAATTTTTCAGAATCCAATGAAACGTCGCCCTTTGTCTGAAAAAAACATCACAATGCAAGAGCGTGACCCGAATAAAAAATTCTTTTTTCAAAACAATGGAGCCCAGCTTTTCTTTTGTGCCTCTCCGTCTGCACACGTGAATATTTCGTATAAAATACTCGAATCATTCTCATACATACACATATATAATATGTATATTCTTTTTCCATCCTAACATATAATATACAAATTGACTCTCGCATAAATGCAGCCGCAGAAAAAAAGCATATTCCACGCGACCCGGTGTCTAATAAACGGCAAATGCACATCACGGCTTGATAAAACTCCAAATGGAAAGTAAATATCGGCCCTGCGTCGGCCAATAATATTCACATCTCGAAAAAAAAAAAAACGAAAAATCGCTCTTGTATTATATAGTATAAGATAAATAAAGTACGAGCCTCATATCGCTACCACCGCAGTATAGCGCATTTTCCTCATAGTCCAAAAAATCCAACGCGAACATAGTGTACACCGCGCGCAGAGCTATATAACGTAAGCGCTCGATCCGCGCGTGTAGTTGTAATATCAAGGGTATACCACACATATACACACAGTAGGCGACATAAAAATCTGACACCGCATATTTGTTCGAAAATATCGGTGCAGTGTATGTGTGTAGGTCGAAGGTCGTGACGGTCTGCGTTTGCGCGGTGTAGATATACATACGGTATAGTATAGCAGCTCGTATATGGCGCGACATTATCGGTTTCGCATCAAGGCTACTTTAGCGTCCGCACGACGTAGCTCCTTATATGCAGCACCGACGCGACTGATTTTTTTTTTTTTTTTTTTGTATCTTTTCCGCGTGTAATGCACGTTTTTGCTTATATGCTTGCTTCGTTTTTTCTTCTTTTTTTGTTGTCGCCGAGTTCTATTTTCAAAGAAGTTACATAGGATAAAAACACGCCCAGAATCTATATCCGTATATAATATATACATAAGCTATACTGTAGCTGGAAAAGCTCCTTTCACACTACTGCAATATTGTCTCTCATCTCCATGATGGAACGTCAAAAAGAATATTTTGTTTCGAAATTCGAAAAGCCTGCAGCTCTTTTATTCCTCCCGCAGCTGCAGCAGCATCGGCCAATCCAAATTAAGTACGTCTACTTTTGCTGATGTTCTATTCTTTTTTTCTCTCTTCTCTCCCTTTCTTTACTCAGCAGTAGCAGCAGCAGCAGCTCCTTTCCTGCACAATTAATAGAGCCACTCCTTAACATGCGGCCGCTATGCCCGTCTCTCCCTTTCGCGCTCATGCATAATGCATACGCTGTGCACAGCAATATGTCGTCGACCCTCCGTTCCCTCTGTTATACACTCGCTCTCCGCGCGTCTTGGGCTTCTCTCGCGGCGTTTTATGAATTTTTCCTACCCGCAGGTATACGGCCACTGCCCTCTGTGCAGCTTATAAGTGGGCCAGGGATTACCGATTCCAAGTATATCTTTTTCAATCTTTCTGTATTATATGTTATTGTGTACACGTTGTCTTGCGACAGCGATTTGTTTTCTTCTCATATATTTATTGGTACAATCTTGTATAAAATAATTCTAGACCGTCGCAAGATATCTTTATAAAAATGAATGTATGTTTTAAAGAAAATATGCTTCCATCGAGACGTATGATTTGTGTTGTAAGAAACAACTTTTACCGAAAACTTCACCATTCCGCATTAGGTAGACGTCGGCGTTGTCTTACACGGTTATCCTCTTTCACGCCCTAAAATTTCATTCTCTCTCTCTCTCTCACTCATGATTTCATTTCTTCCTTCGATGTACCGTCTCGTGTAGCCGTTTACCTTAGTTTATGACCTTATATTTATGACTTTACGTCACTCAGCTCTACCCTCAGCGGTAATCGCAATTTTTTCTCACGAGTTACTTTAGACGTGCGAAAGCCTGTTCTATACGTCACTTTTCCGCAGAAAACGTTATAACGAAATATGTCTATGCTATTCGACGTTCAATGCGTTGCGAATTCGGTTATAGCACGTATATTGTGTACCAAGGGCAAGTCAAAAACGAGAGATTTTCTGGAAAATATTTTAAAAATTTTGTTTAGGCGTTTTTTATATTTTTTTTTTGTCCCTAGCAGTCTGAAAATGATCACTTTAGTCCCGTAGATAAAAAAAAATCGAAAATCGTGCTTGTGTTACAAAAATAATACTTCCACAGGAAAATGGCAAGAAAAAGTTGATGAAAATTCTTACAGAAAAGTTTTCCAAAAACGTCGAGTCTCAACCCGCCGGCGGCGAAAGTAGGCTAGCGTCCAAAAGAGCAAAATGAAAAGAAAGAAGAGAAGAGCATTGGCTTTGCGCAGTCTTTACACGGCCACCCATTGGCTTCTATTTGGATGAAAAAAAAAAAAATTTACGGCAAATTGTTTTAGCCGACCGCGTGCCACCTGGTGCCCTCTCTCCGAAATATCGGTTTCTGTACACAGTCGTATATATGTATATAACAACCGAGTGCTCAGCTGAGTTTCCGCGCAGAGCTGAGACGTTAAAATAAGAAGCATCCAGCCCCTGCAGTAGCAGCGGCGCTCGTCTTTTATATCGCCGCGGGACTTTTTCATTGAGGTTTTTTCCTCTATATAGATACGCCGATCTTTAATGCCTTTTCTTTTCATTTTTCATTTAACTTCGAGCTCGTTCGAGGAAGCGGTATTACGATATAGGAAATTAGTGCCAAGATGATATCGTTGTTTGAGTTTGTTACAGTAGGGGGATTTTCGATGATAACGAAAAATGAATTTATATTAGATGGATCGTGCGTTTATACACAAGAAAAATGTTATATTCGGTTATTGCTTCAGTTTGTGGATAATACCGTATTTTATAGAATTCTCTTGTGTAATGATGAAAGCTTTCGAAAATCGAAGAAAAATAATACGCGTATATATAATTCGCGGAAAATTATTAAAAATTCAATGCCGACGTATTTGCAATAAATAGTCAGCATATCATATCGCAAATATGCGTGTATGCTCTTACCCTCTGGCTATCAATAACGCATTAAGAGAATGCACCGCTTGTAACATTATTTTAATGTACGTCTGATTGATTACACGTTCCCTACTCTGTTAATTATATACCAGTCAGTCACTTGTATATATATATACAAAAACAACAAATGACGCATCCTTCCATTTGATTAAAGTCCTGATGAAACTGCAACTGTAAAACCTACATATTATTCCCATATAAACATTCGCACCGAAAGAAAGTCGTAAATCCTCAAACATATTCAACGTATGAGCATATCATATAAGACGCCAGCTGCAATCATACGTATAATCTCCGAAAGTTATTAAATCTCTCGGGCGCGTAAAGTTGCTAATTCTCTCATCCCGTGCAAGAATTAAGTATATAGTCGAGTATAACGAAGCCTGCAAGGGATGATGACGATTACGTGGCCGCGGCAATGGGTCATGGACGTCGTCCCTCTCTCTCTCTCTCTCACTCCGGTGCTGAAATTTCAGGAAGATTAGAGCGAGAGAGGAAAGTGGGAACCGCAGCGGCCCCGGGATATATACCTTGCGGCTGCTGCTCCGCGCGCCCTGGAATATTAATACGCCGCGGCCGGGGTGAGCTCTCGCTGCTCTTTGGCGACGAGTGTGTCCTACTATACTCGCTCTCTGCGCGTTTCATCAAAAGCATCGAATCTTTTTGATGTCGCAACTTTGCTCTCCGCTCGAACTTCGAGTCTCTAAAAGTTCTTATTTTATTTATTTTTTTTATAAGCATAATACGCGCTGCTTTGAATCTTTCATGTAGTCCAAGTGGATATATAGATGTCAATAAACTTTTTCACCTATATTGATTCTTCTTCGAAATTCAATTCTTCGATCTCAGGACGCTCGGTTTGTAATTTCTAAATGAATATAAAGAGGCAATTTGATCAATCGACCTATTTCGCTGATATTCTCAATGTAACCGCGAATAACGCATCGCATTATAGAGGCGGCGAATATTTCATCCGAACAAAAAAATTCAATACATATGCCGCTCGAGAACCGCAGACACTCCTTCGTATACAATTTATAACGTGTCCATTTTAATCAAGCGCGCGTGCATTATTTTTACGGGAAAAGTTTTAATTTGCATCAGAGAATATATTAACGCGGCGCAGGATGAAAACTCGATATACACGAAACAGCTAGCCGCTCTGTTTGATGTTTCTTGCTGCTGGCGAGACCTTTTCGTATACACACACACATATATATACAGAGTGAATCAATCGTGTGTCGGTGTGGAAACACGTATTTGCTCTTTGCGCGAGTAAACATTCGCCTTCGATTTGACTGGACGCTATATATATATATATATATATACACACCATATATCGGAGCGATAAATGCTGATCGACAGAGACGCACCATACATCGGCTGTGGTTTCGTGTGTAACTCGCCATCGTCAGTTTGGCGCGCGTATATCAACTCGGTTTTGTTATACGAGTGTTGCACTTCCTCTCGGGCTAAAAGCTTGTATGAGGCTTGATGGTGTTATATGGATTATCGGCTTGAAATATTCGCGGTGTATATAGCTGTGTGTAAAGTGTGATAGTCGCGATGCAATTTTTTTTATATAGAGCCATTATTTTACTGAAATATGCGATATACCACAACGAAGAGAGATCATTGTAAAGTGGCACAGAAATGACCGAGTATATGTATATAATAATATAAAAGCGCTTCATCGAAAACACTTTTGTAAAAAAAACGACGAAGAGGTATATATTTATATATGTCACCGCTTGTGTTAAAAGTTCGTAACAGAGGAAAATCCTTTCAGCGTGTATACATAACATGCACGAGACAACGAACGACACCGAGGTCGGAAATCGGGAAGCGCTATACATAGTCGTCCCTCTCGATTATTCTTCTTCGCCATCAGTCCGTCGGCCGGCGCGCACATTTCAGCCGCAGCAGCAGCAACAACGGAGAAATTGAACGCGACGAATCGCTCTCTGGCTCTGCACAGCTCACGTCTATCGGCGCAACAATTAGCTAATGCACCTGCAGCCTGATGGCGCTTCAGTACACACACACACACACACAGTACACGTGTGTAAGTAGACTTACGTGTATGGCTTTTACGAGCTCGGACGATGTTGGAAGGGACGAGACGACCTTGTGCAGCTCTCTCGAACCGATCGTATACATATATATATATATATACATTCGTATAGGTTACACGTGTATATATATATACACATAATATATAGCGTTTATCTCGCGTGGAGCTCTCGACGTGTACCGGTAATTGTGGCCCATAAAGCTCCTCTCTCGCGCAGTTATATAGGAGTATAGGGCTTGAAAAAGTGACGGACTAGTGCTTTTGGCTTCGTTCCAGTTTCTCCTTATTTCCCATTTCCGCACAAGAGCGAGAGAGAGAGAGAGACTAGTCTGACTTCTTCTTCCCTCTCGATCGCGCGCTTTGTGAAAGTGGCAACTGCTTATTGACAATTTCCCGGGGAACGACGAAGCGCGTCGTGTCGTGGCCATGTCGAATGCCTGCAGCTGCTGCTGCTGCCGGAGATCCGTAGTGAAATATATTTCTTCGGTAAATGCTTCGCGGGCAGCAGCCTGCCGTACTGCCGGATGTCTAATTGCTTTATAATACGACATTGCTCTATACAGCTATAGCTGCCGGAATTTCGCTCTATAACGAGGCGCTTTATATTACTTTTGTGTATATATATGTTCTTATTTGTATATATACTCGATTTCATGTCGGTGCAGCGATTTAAAACTATAGGATATGTATATATTATTCAGAGTAAAAAAAGAAAGAAAGAAAGAAAGAAAGTACAC
>UCQR01091078.1:561-23583 GCA_900474235.1 Cecidostiba semifascia | reverse complement strand
GAGAGAGAGAGAGAGAGAGAGAGAGATAGCGGCGCCGTGTTGGACTATAAGTCCCGCGCGACGGTTCGCGGCTTAATGTCGATGCCGCGTCCGTGGCGCCAAGAGGGAAAAGTGTATACGTATAGCCGTACATTTTATATACGATAGAGAAGCAGCAGCAGCAGTAGCAGCAGCAGCAGCAGCAGCAGCAGCAGCGGCCAGTTCTCGCTCTTTCTCTCTCTCTCTCGCTCTCTCTCCTATATAGCGCCGCTCCTCGGGCTCGCTCCGTACAGTTACGGTCCGATAATTCGTCCAGACGCACTGCGGACTTTAAACTCTCCCCGAAAGCACACATAGAGCTACAGACGACGGCCTCGCCGTGCGCCACCGACGCCTCTACACGCTCATTTCGATTCTCGATCTCCTTGGAGGAGCATTGCAGTTTTCGCGCTCGCACGACGCGCACTCCACAGTGTGTCAGTTCGCGAAAAGCCGAGTAGTGCACTATATACACCTACTCAACTCGAGAGACAGAGTCCTATTTTCCACTTTTCTTCTCGACTTGACATTTGTTTTCTTCTGTATATACTTGTGCGCGAATAATTGCCATATAGTAGTAGTTGTACAGTTATACTGCGAGGAAAGCTACTGTATACGCATATACAACCGGGAGGTTTTCGCAAACGCATGATCCCGCGAGGATCATCGCGGATTTGCGCATTTCCAAGTGGTACGAGGGCGATTCAAAGAATTCACAGCAGCCTCGCAGTTCGGGGAAATAAAGTATAGACAAACAAAGAAAATGAGACACAGTGATATGTTCGACTTGAGGGTGAATTGACAGATTGACATTGATGGACCAGGAGAGAGTGTTTCTTATTCCGAGATATTAATATATAGCTCGAATTTGAAAAGAAGATTACGAGATTTCGGTGTTTCTTCAAAGTGAGAGTTTTGCTCGAGCAAGAGACATTGAAAGAGAACAAGACACTTGGATAACGCACAGTTTTCAAAAGGTATTTAGAACTATTTTTTTTTATTTTCTTCGTTTTCACACTCAACGATTTAATTATGCAAAGTGAAAATTTCTGGTCTTTTTTGCTTGTTCAGTGCTTCAAAGAACGCGTAACCTCGACTTTAATAAATATTGTTTAAACATTGATTGCGGAAAATGGCTCTGAATATACTTAATTATTATTCTCCACAAAATCATAGAATATCGCGAATCGTATTTTTTCGTATACCAAGACCATGTTGTGTTGTAAGTTTCCATTTAATTGCAAAAATCGATACTTTTTATTTTCTATACTAATATCCCGATATATAATACCGGGAGATACGCAAAATAAACAAAACAGAAGAGCAGACTGCGGATAACGCAGGGATATCATAAAATTCGCGATACGCATGTTTTCAATGTAATAAAAAGGGATCACAATATTTATTTCAATTAATTTTTGTATATTAATTTTAATGATTTATTCAAATTTTTCATCTCAACCGAATAACTTTGATTTAATAGCGAGCTTATATAACGTCATGTGTACATGTACTGTTTATTAATCAAATGTTGATAGTGCATGCAACCGTTCTACATTAGAAATTCTATAATGCACTAACATATTCTTGGGAGAATATTATTGCTGAAAGTAGAAAATATAAGAGGAAAAAGATGAAAAGGATGTCATTGTTATTTTATCTTCTTATCTTGCGCAGTCTTAGGATCACTCAGCACTAATCTTGAAATTAAGTTTTGTTCACTTTTGAGCATCAATACTTTCAAATAAGCCAATTCGTTTAAACTAGCTGATATTTAGTTAATTTTATTTAGAAGTAAAGAGAAGTTTTTAAAGCAGTAATCGGATTATAACAAAAGTATATGTCAGTCATAAACAAGTATTCATAAAGTTTTACAGCTTGACGGATTATGTTGATGAAAAGCGGATTTACGGCTTTAAACTGTCAGCATTTGACAAAACTATGATAGCGATTATAATTATAATGTTTATTACGTTTTTAACTCATAAATGATAACAAATTAGTTTTTATTACATTTTTGTCGATTTATTTATATTCAAAACTCTTTATAAAAACTTTGTTTATACTGATAACTGAATGTGTACTTAAAGCTATTTTCTTAACTGTTTAAAAGAAATAAATCTAAACTGCACTATACTTCACTAAATTATTCTCATTAGCAAATTCTAATCAGAAGATTTTCATACGCTGATTAGGCGGGTATACGTATTTATCAAAGTAGGGATCATAAGATGTTTAAGAGTTTATCTCAGCCACATTTTCGAATTTGCAAATTTTTTGCCCATGTTTAATTTGTTTAGATAGTTTTTTCAAAGTCTAATTTTCGCAATCTTTTTAGATTTGTTGGGAAATAGGAGCCAATTAATTGAGTGAAGAGAGGGACCTTGAAACTCCTCGATACATCTCTTTATAGTTAATGTAGAATAATTCGACTTCATTTGCAACAACTTTAAATAAAGATATCATTGAAATCTGCAGACTATAGATTACGCTGATATAACCGCACTTTCTTCGTAACACATCATATATAGGTATACTTCATAAATATTTAAGAAAAAAAGTGGAATATTTAATCATTTTTTGTAACATAAGTAAATCCAAGCGAGAAATTAATTGAAGGATTTTTTACTCAGTGTTTTATTGAATAAAATTTTAATTTATTAGTACTATAAATAAATGATTCGGGTTTATGGTGTTATTTCTGCAATGATAAATCTTTGAAATCGTTATATTAGAATATAATGTTATGATCTCAAAGTTTTGAAAATAGTTTAAATTCATGGTTAAAAATTGATAATGAATTGGTTACATTTACCAATTCATTATCAATTAAATAAAAAATTTGATAAGCTAATTTTCTTGGCAATATAAACTTGGTAACTGTAACTAAGAAACGTAGTTCTTATGCCAAGAACCTTTTTATAATTTATCAAGTCGTTTGCTTTCTCCTAATAGCTCCAATAGCTTTGTATTTTCCGTGTAATTGTTTAAAATCAAATTAGTTTTATTCAATGTAATGAAGCAGTTTCATTAGAAGGGTCCGGGGATACAAATTCAGAGTTGCGCGGAGTCAATACGGGGAACGATAATTTTTAGTAATTTCTCGAAGAGATAAAAAAGTTCCTAAATTAGACTTATATTTTCTTATCGGCTGATTCCTGACACAAATAGATTTTTAATTATAGTCTCAATCAGTATTAATTATTTTTCACTAAGATAGGGGTGGAGCCCCGAAATCAAAATTATATAAATACTAGCCTTTTTAGCAAGCCCATTGATCTAAATTATTTTTTTGCAAAAAAAATTCTGCAAACATGGTACAAAAAATTATAAAAGTGCAGGAGGATGAAGCACGCACATAGGAGTGTCATTTTGAAGCCAGACGAACTACCTTTTATTTGAACCCTTAACATCCCCCCTCCCCCAAATTGTACAAAGTATGTAAATTCGCAAAAATTGATGATTTTAAGTGATAAAGCGGTGAAAACTTCATCCAGTCATTTCTCTACATTCGACTCTACACCTCGACTTATAGGGGTTAAATTTTTTTAATTAATATTTTTTCGTGCTCCAATATACACGATGGTTCTTTTACTTCTTATTATCAATACTTCAGACATGATGGTTTACTTTCTCGAAAAAAAAGTCAAAGAACAAAATGTTAAAACTACGAAATATCATGTTTTGTTGCAGAAAAGAGTAAAAATTATCATTAAGATGTCGAGCCTGTTGTATACTCTGCTGGGCCTGGCCGCGAGTTCAACCCTACACTGTGCGGTGCGTCGGGAGATCAGCCCGTGTACCTGTCGCCAGGAGGACTTTGCGGCTCCGATAGTCGCGGGCCCGCCTGTAACCGCTAGCAATGGACCTGCAACTTCTGTCGCTCATCCTGTACCGCATGGAGAACGAATCGAAGTAGAATGCGAGAGAATGGAGTCTTTTCATCAAGTGGCGGAAGCCCTTAGTGGGAAGTTTACTCCCGATCAGCAGATTATACTGAGACTCTCGCATTCGCAGCTCAGAGATATATCCAAGCATGGATTTAAAGAGCTCCGGATGTCCATCACGAGACTTGAGCTCAACTACGATGGTCTTGGGTGAGTTGTCGAGATTTCTATTTTGCTTGGAAAATGTTGTTCTGTACATCTATTGAATGAATTGCTAATAAATATGCAGAATTCGATATTTAGGCGATAATAACTTTAGGGTGAGTTGTAAAGTAAAGAGTAAATTTGTTTTTTGCTGTCTATTTTTTAGTTTTGATGCAAATATAGACTCAAGAATGTTTTCACATTATTTGTGCATATTTACGTAGTATTCGAATATTGATTGCATTAAAATCCGTTGATGTATCCATTTGAGAAGCACAACTGTTAATGTTAGTTAAAAAAAAAATAATTATTTTTCAAATAAGTATATACTGCCGCATTTTTCGGTGTTGATAATTTTAACAAAAATTAATGACTATTATATAAAGTATGAAAGTAGTATCATACTATTATATCATACGCGTAATAATAAAATGATAAAATAAACTTCCTTAAAATTTCCATCATTTATATAGTAATGGAGTTTTTTCGTATAATGTTGTTATGTAAGAATTATCATTCAATGAGATTGAGGTAAAGTAATCGCAACGTGACAAGTGAAACATTGATACTTGGCATTACAGTGCGCAAAGTAACCTTCAATTCAAAGCATATTTTTCGTTGCTTTCTACATGTCCGGACAAATCTTTGTCTTACTACTTACTTAGCACACCTGTACTTAAGTTTTTATCAATACAGGACGAACATCAAAGTTTACGATCGCTACATTAAAAATGTCAGTAGAAAAAAAGTAATCGTGCAACACACGATTACTGCTATCCTAGTAATTTAAATAAACCAGTTAAAATATTAACAGTTTTGCATAAAGGAAATACATTGAAATTTAACAAAATGTTAAAGATCTTTTTTTCCAACTATATACATAAATATTATTATTTTCAATAAAGATATACACAATGCCTACCGCAAAAAATTAATTACGAAAAGTCAATCAATAAACTGTCTATAAAAAACTGTCGATAAGCTTCTGAATTTTATTAATCACTTTGACAGGGAGAAACAAGCAAATCGACAGTATAGCTTTATACTTTTTTCCCACTTTTTCATCGTCTGCACACTCATGCATCAGTGTGCTTTGCATTGACTTGTTTGCGCGTTGAACTCGCAAAGAATACACGGTGACGCCGGTGACGGACAGCAAGCCTGTCTAAGCCATATAAGTAGTAGACAGAGGCGCGAGGGTTGATTATTGACAGATGTTTCATTAAAGCACTCGATACAGATAAACGCCGGGCGGGTCAGAGTTAAAGTGCGTTAATCTGCACGTATCGCGCATGAATTTCAATAATAAACACACGCATTGTTTAAGCCGATTCTTATAGGCAAATTCCCACGAAGTTTCAGGCTTGTAACATAAACGATTGCAAAACTATCGTAATCTGCTGATTAGTTTTCGTCTCCCTCCCACCCCCCATTTTCAATGATTATATCGGCTCTCGTGTGCGGGTTCTATTGGTATGTCTATACAATTATACATGCATAGATTTAAACGTTGCGGAAGAGTACAATGCGAGGGAAGAAAAATAATTGAATGATTCAAGGAATGGTATCTTAAGTATTCTATAAAAGTATTATTTTTAGAGACTACTCTTAGTCTTGTTTTGACCGATATAGCTTATTAATGTTAAGCGATTGGAACAACTTTGTTCTTTTTTATTTGTTATGTTTTCTTTGATACAGCAAGCGCATATAGGAATAGTTTTCTTTTTTTTCTCTTCAAAATAACGCATTTATACCAATTCTTGTCAATTTAAAGCAATAAGAGCTGGCAGTAAGTTTTTGAGAAAAAATGCAAGTTAAGAAATCAGAAAAATGTCTGGATTAAAATGAAGAAAGAATTGCTCTCTTTCGTCTTAAGTAACGCAAGAATCCCTCTTAAAAAATTTAGGACCAAAAAGACAGTGGGCACGACTCATTGTCGCCACACTGTCGCCTTATTGGCTCTGCCAAGCACATAAACGCCACGTAATTAATACTTAATCTCGTCTGACCTTTCGCGGTGTAGGCCGAGAGAGCGAGAGCAAGTAGAAAAAGACGCGAGAAGACGAGAGAAGATGAAGATAGACGGAGAAGGCAGGCGACTTCGTCGTTGATGTCGTATAGTCGTCATCGTCGCTCCCGATCGAGCATTTATCGCCTCGTGTAATTAAATAATAAGTCAGAACTGTGTGGCATCAGCGTCTCTGAAATCGCCACACATATACTCAACTTAAATGAATAAGGCGTCGATAAGGGAAACGTGCGCAATGAGATTTGGCGTTTACGTCTCGCGTTCATCGTGCGGATGTATTTGCTTGTCTTAATCTTTTCTTTTTCGATTTGTTCTGGCGTATAGTGTATAAGAAGAAGAAAAAAAAATCATCTACCTGATAAATTCATGCGAAAAGTTTGAGAGCTCACGTGGATGTGCGTAAAAGTAACTTTTTGAATTATTTGAAAATTTTAAATATTATTTTCATACTGATGGCGAGAAGTGAATCTTTTATACTGCAAACACGCGAAATCAATAAGGTTCACCTGTCTGCTGTGCACGCGGTACTTTTTTTTACATTACTATCATAAAATCATAATAGATCTAAAAATGTGAAAACATAAAAATAACTATTTATACTTTGCTTTTATATTATTTATTATTCTAGACAAATCAAACTTTATTGCGATGATAATATCTTGAAAGCTTTCCTAATTTTTAAACTGCAACTTAGACTGCGTCAATGCTTGCGAGAATCACGTCAAACGTCGACACTTTCTCCAATTGACAATCGCATATCGTTTAAATGTTACGGAAAAATCTTATCTTTGGATATGGCTGATAGAAAAGTCCGAAGAGACGGACAAATATTGAATACCAATCCATATTGTGTATAGATGAGAGAGTTACATTATATTGCATTCTGAGGATGAGCTAGTAAAAATGATCGGCAATAAGACGAAGTTGCGTATATATTACAATTAATCTAATAAATTTTTCAAGATTTACAAAGCTTCCTTTAAAAATATATGTATTTTTTATTCAAGCTTTTTTGCAAATCGTTGATTAATTATAAAAACTTGTTTAATATATTATAATCTGTACTATATTACAATTATGGCATAGAATAAAACGGAGGCTACGATATTAATGCTTGAAACGTGAGAGTAATCTCAACATGATAAGTTTATCGGGTTCTCCCAGAGCATCATGTAAAAATTCATAGTGTTTGTGGTAGACTCATCTTGTCAATCTTTGGGGGCTGGCCTCAGATGGAAAGAAAAAAAAACAATTTATCCGCATACTTTATTATCAGCTCTTTCCTCGGGTTTTCAAATCGACCAATCACGGCTTCAGAAAGATTGAGCCCATTTTGCTTCTGTCATGTTTACATTTACCAGTTACAATTACAAATGAAAGCACACATTCATTCATTTTAAGGATCATTGGTCGAATGACGGGAACCTTGTGGAAAATAAAAAAAAACTGTTTTTATTTTTAATAGAAAATCTAATTATTAGCTAGATTCATGCAATTATCAAAGCATATTTATAATAAATTTTTTGTATGCTTTTTTTATATGTTTCAGAGTCCTTGACGAAGAGGTATTCGCAGGCTTGGGAAGAACGCATTACTTGAGTTTAGCTGACAACGAAGTGCCGGAAATACCAAGGCATATACTGTCGCATTTGTCGCTTCTGCGGACGCTCGATCTCAGCAGAAATCGAATTAGCCGTATTGATGCCGACGATTTCAAGGTACTTGTTATTGACGATTATTGCTTTTATTAATATCGTCTTTATATGAATCTATACGAATAGCTTTAATATGCTCTACTAAATATAATACGAGATATAATGCACGTACATTCTTTATTTGCAGTACAACCCGACACTGCAATATCTGTTATTGGCGGGAAATGCTATAGAGGAAATGGTGCCTGGATCTTTGCCCCCATTGGTCAAGCATCTTCATGTTGGTAGAAACCATCTGATGAACTTGAACAGGACGCTTAAGTAAGTATTCGCATCAGTTCTAATTTAAGAAAGAAGTAGCAATGTTTACATGCGCACATTCTCGAAGCAATTTCATTATCATTGCACTTTCTATATATAGCTATATTACACGTTTGAAAAGTCGGTTTTTCAACATGTTTCAGGGACCTGAATCAGCTCGAGTGGCTGCTGATAAATGCGAACGAATTGACGACCTTAGATGGTGAGCTGCCATCCTCGGGACACAATTTGAAAATGATCTACGCAGCAGACAACAAGCTGACTCGCTTGCCGGCGGAATTTCGGTTTCTCCATCGTCTTGAGTCTCTCTTTCTGCAGCACAATCAGATTGGCAGCCTCGAGGGTACTCTGCAGAAAGCTCGCAGGCTCAAGTTCCTTGAGCTTTCCTACAACGATCTGCAAGTGGTGAGTCGAATTGAGCAACAATTAATAAAATGGCCAGTAAATAACGTTGCGCAAACTAAATTTATCAAGCATGTCTATAATAGCAGCTGTGCGGGAAATATAAATAAAAATAATTGTCGTTATAGAATCGCGTATAAAAAAAAATTATCTCGAAAACGTTCGTTCTGAGCAAGAAAAATCCTCGTGCAACGGAAAGTACCCACATCACATCTCGAATACCCTCAAGTATACACATCGTTATATACGCGACGCCATAACACGAATCTCCTCCGGCACACACACACATACATTGCATTAACTCGAAGCCGTGACAGCGCGCGTGTGCCCCGCATTAGCTGCAATTACCGCAGAAACGTAATTACCGAATCGAGTGTTTCCGTCGGGGCGAGAGCATCACGAAGGAGAGAGAGAGAGAGCTTCATTGGATTAAGCCACGCTCGTTGCTGGACTTCCTCTTCTTGACGCGTGCACTACTTCTTCATCCGAGTGAATTCGAGACGCTCGCAGTGAGAGATTATTGCTCGCTATATCGGGCCTTCGGTCGTTGGTTTCGACGAGTGCTATACTCTTGATTAATCGAGGAAAAGAATTAAATTTAGCAGAGCTATATAGCTGATGATGCCAGTGCGCTCTCTCGCTGGGAGCGTCAATTCGAGATTGATGCTGCACGTCTGTATATACGCACGTATTAGTTGCGTGTTTTGGAATGCGCTTTATGGATATTGCTTTTGGATATAGCTGTGCTTGAGATGTTCCAAGTGCTTTTTGGCTCGAGTATATTGTGTTTAAAATATTGATGGATGTATTTGCAGCATAACTTTTTTCATTTATATACATATGGAAAGTGGAGATAATGTGTAATCAATTAATTTAATATAATATGTAACCTTTTTTTTATCGCTCGATTATAACTCAGCTTTAGATTAAATTATTGATGTTTATTCAGAAGCTTCGAAGATAAAATGTATCAATTATCCCATAATTTCGCGTATCGTTATCGCGTTTCGTTGTGCGAATAAAAGAAAAAAAAAATTGCTGCATCTGTAATCTCAGTCAAATACGCACCTTAGGTACAGAATTCGTATATAAGACAAAGTTCTCATATATTTTGGATAACTCTTTTCCGTATAGACTATTATACGCAATCGCAGTATAATCGTTTGATTCAAATACTGTATATACATTGTTATAAAAAAGAAAAATTTAACTCCGAATGCACGTATGCATATATAATTACAGTTGACCGAAGACGATTTCCTCGAAGCCGAGATGCTGGAAGACCTAGAACTCGGTCACAACAAGCTCAGATCACTCGGAGGCGATGGGAACGTCAACGCCGACGGTACAACCACATCCAACAGTGCCCTGTATCCGTTGAAATCTCTGAAAACCCTAAATCTCACACATAACCAACTCAACGAGTTCTCATTCTCGTCAATTCGCGGACTCCGCGAACTTCGCATGCTCGATCTGTCCGACAACAAGATCGGCCGTCTTCTACGCAGCAGATCACCAACTGAGGTAAAGCCTCTATACTCTATATTATTGTTTTTTACCTTGATATATTTTACACATTATATAAGTATGAACAAAAGTGTTATACACAAAAGTATACTGTCTTCTTCCGACTCCTAAGATTTTCGCACCAAATTGTATTTCAAGCGAACGATCCTTTCTCCCCTGGTGGTATTGCAGAATCTGGTGGAGGAGGAGGGCGAAGAGACGGCGGGGGCTAGTATCCAGGACATGCGTCTCCAGAACAACGAGCTTCGCAACCTCGAGGGCTCGTTATTCGTCGGTATGAAGGAATTGGAGAGGCTCAATCTGAGCCACAACGCGCTTGGACCGACGATAGCACTGAGGGATCTTCGTGGCCTCGATGGCCTTCGTGTCTTGGATCTCTCCTACAATGAGCTCACCACGCTCGAAGACACGTCCGAGGTGAGCCATTATTATATACGTTCGTGGAATATGTGCGTATATAAGTTTCGTTAACTTGTAACGTTTTTCTTTCTCTCGACGATTTTATATCCTGCTTGTATATATTTTGGAGATTTAACAATTTTTAAGTATGCATTTTACAAGAAAATGAAAGATATCGATGACGTATAAATTTTAATACGATATGAGAAACATTAAAAAGAAATCGACATGAATTATTCGCGTCTCCGCAGACGTGGCTGCCATCGCTGGAGGAGCTGAACGCCTCGCACAATCGTCTGGTGACCCTGTCGGAGCGTGACTTCCGTGGCTTCCCGGGTCTCTGCTGGGTTGACGTGAGCGACAATCGGATTAGCAATCTCAAACCCGAGCTCGTCGCCAACACCCGCTGTACTGTCCACGGTGTGCCCGATGTTCTTCGCATTTATCTCCAAGGTACGCATCAGCTCTCGAGCTTGTATTTAATTACATATACATGCGATCAGTGTATGGATGAAAGGGTGGGAGAGTGCATGTATAATATGAACACGCGGTGTACACGTGCTTATTTGCACAGTTGGTCTATGTACATGATTGTACATATAGGCGTCGTTGTGGATTTTACGGATGAGCAAGCGTTCAATGACGTGGAAGTCCGTTGATTTGTTTTTTTTTTGTGCTTCGCTTGATGATTTGGCGGTTCAATGGATTTGTTTATTCTCGCGCGGGTGGACTCGGTGATATAGCTGATGATGATAACGCGCGCGACTGTATACCTCATCATATCTCGGACAAAGTTTACTAGGGAAGGTAAACATCTGATTATAATGGGATGATAGAGGCATTTATTTCGTATATTTCGAAATGCGGGCTTTTCCTTTGGGTATATGTTTAAAATTTTAATACGCATTCTAACTCAAGAGTCATAAACCTTTGGGGCTCAGCAAAACGTAAGAATCTTCAGACTCTCCAACTTTTTCCAACAAACTTTCCACCCGACGAACTTTGCCGAGAGATCTGAGAAGCACTGAGAATTCCATCAATACACATTATGCAAATCATTGTAATCCCTGCCAATACGTAACAGTTTGCACACACGTGCGTCGGGCGAACTAATACTACTATATCGCCGAACCGTGTTAAAGAGAGAGAGAGAGAGAGAGAGAGAGAAAAAATTGAGCGCTTCTGCTCTGATAATTTGTCTCCCCCCCCCCCCCCCCCGTCGTAGTGCGCTTGTAAAATCGCGGGTAAAAATCTGTATTACGTTTCTAGCCAATAGAACACGAGAGCGATCGAGCGCAGAATTGATGCGAATTATATCGCGCATTATATGAAGCAGACGAGCGGATTTTTCAGCTTTACGAATTATCATATACGGCTATTGAACTTTTAAGGTCGCTGATGCGTGATTGCTCGTAATATGTGTGTATATATATGCAAATATTATACACGAGTGCGCACGAGGGATATAAAGAGAAAAGTGATTCTTTCTTTTTTTTCTGTGTTACTTTTTTTTGGGCTAGTAGACACTGACGGATCAAATAACACTCGGGGGGGTTCACACTGATTCGATTAGTGTCTCTTCAGTCGTGAAAAATAAAAAATTCGATTGACTTGATCGATGATGATGAACGCAACGATTCCACGTATGCCAAATTGCTAAGAAACATAATGTTAATTATTATCCATATCGCGCTTTTTTCATCGATCGACGAACCAGTCAATCAAACCTCGCGATAAAATATTCTATGTCAAAAAAATTCAAAAATAAACGCGCGTCTGCTCTAAATTTCATTCCTCCGCGTAATTCGCCTTGAAAGCTCGCAGCCAAAACAACAATAAGCTTTCAGTAGGCCGTCACAACAATAGCAAACCCGCGAGCTCGAAAACAACAATCGCGATCTCGTATAGTCGTCGGCATGAGAAAACTCGTTATTGCCCTGCATCATCAGTGCATCTCTCGACAGGGACAATCTTGGGACATCACACAAACGATATTGTAAGCGACCGATTTCCCTCCTGTGACGCAAGCTCGAATGCATCCTCTGCGAGCGTGATTCAGCGGCGAGTAATTAATGAAGCCAAAGAGGGAGCTTTTGTGCGCGCATATAAGCGCTCGTATATGACAAGTGTCGCGCGGGAGGAAATAAATGACCGGCTGATAAGCGAGACACGCGGCAGCCCCTTGGCGCCTCTCGTTTCTTTTTTTTTCTCTCTCTCTCGTTTTTACGATTTTCTTTCGATGCGTCTTTTCCATTTTTTTTTCTCTCTCTCTCTCTCTCTCTCTCTCTATCGTTATCTTCGTGTTTTCGTGTCGCCGTTCAGTAGTTTCGTTTCTAAAGGTCTGCCTCGGATCATTGTCACGTTTTATTTTTTTTAATGCTTCATTTACAAAGTAGTAGAACGAGTCTTGGACAGAGTCGAAAATTATTCCTTTAATCCGCAGCTCTTTGAATTCGCTTATTGTAATATATAAGTTACAAGAGCCCGTGATGCATTTCCTCAAACAGAGCCATTAATATCTCCATTCAGAAGCGGCAACGCACCTTATTCTATATAGCGATTGCGCGGCTATATCAGAAAAACTGTCAAACCTCTCGATCCCCCGAGAGATATAACACGTTTATCAGCCGCGTGTGTGTCTCTTTCTCGCGTATATATTGTATTTGTCACACACAGAGAAAGAGAGGGAGAGAGCGGCTGCTGGAAAAGAGAGATAGACAACAATTCTGGCGTCCAGCTCTCGCGATAACCCCCTGCTCGTGGCGCCGTCGATCCGTCGCCGTTTCATAAGCCCGTCGCGGCTCGCCGGCGCGATCCGGCGCCCAAGCTGTCACCCGTCTTGTTTATTGTCTCGCGCCTTCGTGCTACTGTGGCTTTCCTTTTTTTTTTCTCCATCCACCACGCTTTTCTCTCTATCTTTTTTGTCAGTCCTTCTGATGCAGCTTATTTTCTTTATCATATGTACACTTATATATATACTTATACACGTCAGTAGCGCGACACTCGCGTGTGTAAACATCGCTGCTGGACACGTACGACATACATATACGGGATCTTTATATATATGTGTGTATTTATTTACGTGCGATGCTCCCGTTGTTTGACTCGTTCTTTATCGATGCAGTTTGATATATGCCATACACACTGCGGCTGTATATATATGAGAATTTAGGCCTTTTTTATCTTGTTAATGGTGTTTGGAAAGTTTTTTCGTGTCGCAGCAATTTATTTATTTTTTTTAATTTACAATTTTTTGGAATAATTTTACTTGATACGAGGCTTATTACTCGTACAACTTTTGGATTAATTGGTTGTAGAACGAGACCCTCGGTTTTCATCCGGATAATTCCAGTTGAAGCTGCTGCTGCTGCTATATGAGATTATCAATTTCTCACATGATTGATGTTTTTATTTTCAATCCATCAAGAAAACTCACAACAAAAAAATATATTTCCTAATACAATTAAAATTATAAGCACGTCGTATTATATGGACCAACGCGCTTTTGCCTCTGATATATTAATTCTCGCTCTTTTCTAAAAAATCAAACTCTGTAATGCAGCTTACACAGTGCTACAGGTGCATTCACTTTTACAATCAATCCAACAAAAATCTGGAACTTCTTCTCAATTTTCCTCTCATATACCGCGCATCAGCATCAGCTCTTATCTGAAAGCTGCACGCATAGACTTATATACACATGATCACACTGCAGTAGCTCTTATAGCGATTTCTCATATATATATATATATATGTATACATGATGTGCATATACAATCGGCGAGACTCACCAACAACCCCGCGCTATCTCAATCTCGCTGACAAACTTTCTTGCCTATACTCCTCTATATACACAAGAGTAGTCTGCGTCGATAACCCTATTGACACCGGGAACGCGCGCATTATATATACATATATAATATATACATGTGTGAGACGCTGTATATATATTACACGCGACGCGACATTCCTCGGCCCATTCACGAGAAGATGCCCGGGACCGATATAATATTGGTTATAATATGCACTATAACACACACTGCGACAGTATACATATATATATGTGATAAGGGAGCTCACCAGAAGAAAAACGTCGTCGTGTCACCGGCGAGGTCACTCGCCGCCGCGCGATGATTATACGGATTTTTTCCTCCCTTTTTTTTCTTCCTCTTCTTCTGCAGTGTAATCTGGTGAGAATCGCGCTGAGGCTGCGGAAAGATTGGGTTTTCTTTTATAATTACTCTCGCGACTGCAGCGATATGATGATAGTATAGCGATGGAGAGTATTAGTGCGAGATATGTGCCAGGCGCTGTGGTTATGGCTGGTATTTACGCAATTTGCACGCAGTGTATACCGAGAATCTATACTCTTGTGCATGGGAGGGTGTTATGATATAATCTATTGCGAAGAGCTTCATTTTTCTCATGCAAAAATTAGCTCATTTGAATATAGAGCTTTGTATAGAAATATATTGTATTATATAAAAGAGCTTTTTTCGTAAGGATGTTATCTGTATACTCGAGAAATGGAATAACATGTATGTACGTGTTATTTGTGGTCTAATTATTTCACTTATTTTTACTCGCTTATCCATAGACTTATAACGCTTATACAGACTGCTCTTTAGACGCGATATCGCTTTACGGGATAGTGTACTTATATTTATATAATTAGAGACCAAAAAAAAAAAGGATATATCACAGCTCGTATTCTGGCATATCTTGCTTTAAAACAGTTTATATCTAATCGAGTTTTCGGCAGTTATACCCTATACAATGTTTTTGACGTTTAAACCTTATCTAAAAGCAGTGTGTGATAAAAGTTGAAAAGGTTTCTTAATACGACACGACGACGACGACGACGAGAACGGACGAATTAATATACGATTCAGAAGAATTCTGAAATTAAGAAAGTGCATTTAATGCTTGATATGATTGCCTATACTGTGATTGGGCATATTAATGCAATAATCGTTTCTGACTCAAGTGCTTAATAAGAGCTTCTCTCTCATTGAGGCACTATGATTTGATGAAAGGCTCGCCGGAGTAGCCCAGCTTCGTAAATCTTTTTAAATTAGCACAATATATACGACGAGTTCAAAGTGCTTTCGCAAACATACGCGTATGGAATCATTGTATCATAAATAATTAATATTTCAAGTGTATTATGTATTATTATTTGCTTATTAGCAATAGCTGTAATTTTCTAGCAGCTGTGCGTATATTCCGACTGAATTTTTCCACATAAAGCACGTTTCTTTCAGCTATATATAAATTTTAAGTAGATGAAAATTTGCATATACAAATAATTCATTATCAATAATAACGAAAACTCTTGCAATGCCATTTTCAGACAATCCGGTACTGTGCGACGCCGGGCTGGCCGACCTGACGGTCGCCCTGGAGGTGAACCATGCGAAGGTCTACGGGGTGGCGAACGACTGTCCGACGGCCCCGAGTCCGACGACGATAGAACCACCGACGCCGATGCCACCCTTGCCGCCAACTCTCCTACTCGCCGCAGCAGCGGCAGCCTCAGGCGGCAACGTCTCCTTCGCCGCGACCCTTGAGTAAACGCTCTCGTCCATTAAGGAATCAAACTCGTCCTTCGGCTATAGCTATCTTCTATACATATATACCTCTATCTTTATTTCTCTTCTACTTCTTCTTTTTTTTTTTCTTTATTTTCTTTTCGTCTCGTCTGACTGTCGACCGTCGACTTTTCCGTCGGAGAATACACATACGTATACCTGCGCAATGGAATGCGGAGGGGACACGACTCACACATCAGGAACAAAAGAGGGAGGAAATAACTTTGTGAAGAATTCAGTGGCAGAAGGTCGAGTTTGAGACCCGCGGGAGCATTTTTCTTTTGACAGCGTGGGAGCTGCGCATTTGGTAGCTTTTTGGGGGGAGAAACCGGGTGCGCGTATCTCGAGATCGTAACGAGGATGAGATTGTTTTTTTTTTCCTTTTGACGCATGTTGTGGCAAACGAAGTGTGGTTTGCCAGTTGACTGATGATTATGGAGTATTTGTTGTTGCGTCTCGAGATTTCGTTGATGTACTACGTGACATTTGATTGGATGGATTATATTTTGCGATATTCAGCGCGGGGAAAGATATTTATTCGAAAAGTCTCATGCTATACAGTAGTATATATAGTTTGGCTCTGAACACACATTTTCTTTTTCTTATATGTCATCATTATTCTGATGGATTGTTGTCCAATCGCAAATATTGCCCGTTTCTATTATAAAGTCGCTTGACAAAGTAAGCGTGACACTAATTCACCGAGTAATTATATTTTCCGCGTCAATTCCCACATTGAAGATTACATATTAGGAGCAAAACTACTGCATGGAAACGCGACAAATGCGACCAAGTCGTTTTCTCGCTTTGTATTCGAATTAATCGTGTATACGTGTATAGAGAATAGCAATAACGATTATATTATTATTATAATATTTTACAAAAAAGAAAAAGAATAAACACATGTAAATAATTTTCACATATTCATGACGAGCTCGTTGTAAAATTATAAGCCGAGAGATCAACTGTTTTTTTACTTTGAGCGATTGTATCAGACTCTCAATTGACGAGATCAGAATAAACAAGAAAAAAAATTATGTTACATGGTTATATAAATATCCGATACATCATCATTATAATTGTTACAAATTTTATCAAACTTACTCTGACTCAAGTATTAGAGAGGCACGAAACTTTTATTCGAATTCTTATAATATGCCGATGTTTAAAAAAAAAACGTAATTCTAGCAACTTTTGTAAACACCGGTCGCGTGCGCGCACGGTATCTCAATCTCGCCGTTGAAAAAGAAAAATAGGCATCAGTCATGAATAATTTTCAATCAACTGTCGTAATTCCCGCGCACGGGACAGTCACGATTCATCATCCTACCTTCAAGTGACGATCGTCGCTCGAGCTATATAGACATGCACACAAATGAAGCATCGACGAGACATCGATCGCTAATTGAATATATTCCCGTGGATGGCACATATAAGAAAGATGTAGAGAGCGAGAGAGAGAGAGAGAGAGAGAGATAGACGAAGGGCCGGGGGTCAATAGAAGCGAATGAAATCTGTTCGAGTTAGGCGCGGGGCTTTCGCGCGACGACGTTCAGTCTGATTGACAGTGGGCGATCAATTGACCCCGAGCGCCGGCTCCGCTGACTTGTGCCAATAAAGGGACGTGAATTGTTATCGACGCGTGCTTCTGCATACGTAATATCGGGGCCTGCGCGATCTTGATGTATACCGCCTATTGTCTTTTTGTGCTTTTTTTTTAAGCAGAATTTTTTTAGTGCGACGAGGAACATTTTGAAAACAACATAATTATTGATGCGCGCGGCAACTGATAATTGACGCGCGATTATTCCCATCATTGTTTTTTTTTTGGTAATTAAAAATAATATACGCGATTGTGAGCTGATTTGTGGCCATTTTATATTTGTGTAATTATTAGTGTATTAAGATCATTTATACGTTAATTGATTTTTTTTTCTATCGAAATTAGATTTAAAGAAAATATTTTATAATATATTTACGAGTAAAAATGTATGTTAAGTTGAAGCTTTTGAGATGACCAAAAGATTAATTTTTTTTTTTAATATATAACTTAGGTGTATATTCTACTTTTGTTAATATTAATAGTTTTACAAAAAGTATTATAGTGCATATTGTTACGTGTCATTTTACATAGCCGAATAATCATTGTATTTTCTATGGAATTTCAAATAAAAAATATATATCAAAGTGTTTGTAACTACATCGCGAGCTTCATTTCTTTACAATAATACTAACAAAAGTATTATATAGTAAACTGGACTTGGTTATAATAATTGTAAATTAAATGCAATGTAAGAAAAAAATACATTTCCTATGATGCCGCTTCGTTATTTAATATAGTAAAATAATGTTCAATTGCATACGTTCTTTGAGAGGCTGATACGAACGTTAATATTTATCCTCGCATAAGTATAATACGTCTTCGGATTTTGCAAGTAGATTCAAAAACTTTTTTATATGAACATTTTATCAGTCATCGTATGTATGTACGTATTACTTTGTAGTTGGTTAGAAAATATATTCTTGCTACTTGAGAATTACTTGAATGTTTCAAAATTTTTAAAATGAGGAGGTGATTCTACATCCTTGTAGTTATTTACAATCAAAGTAATTTTTTGTACTAATTTGAATTGTTGTGTATTATGAAAAAGAGATATTTTCTAAAACTTTAACACTACATCAACAATAATGAAAACCCAAAATTGTTGGCAACACGGAAGATCGCCTTGATTATGTACTAGAATTAAGTTATAAAAAATGCGGAACATATTTTTGTAATGATTGAAAAACAGTTACGAGAAGGAATCTGTTGCTAAAAATCTGAACAATTCATATGAGAAAATTCAATAATTTAAATTATCTAATATTGTAATTCAATTCGACCTCGAATTCGACTCATATATATCTGTGTATTATAGTAAGAAAAATATTTTATTATACACTCTATTTAATGTATATCTTAAGGCATTGAAATATTGTTATTATTTGTAGAATTTAATGCTACTGTATTACTAATAACTTATAGATTAGTTTATTTCTATCTACAAAAGTAAAAGTATTTAATATGTATATTCATAGAAGATGTTTTTCATGAATTGACTGTACAAAAAATTAATGCTATGTAGAGAATCATGTTTGATAAATTAAAAATGCAAGTTTTCAGTTGCAATTAACATCGCAGTCAATTTGTTAATTATCACTACATTATTTTCGCAGTAACAAATATTTTGAATATACTTAACAATAATTAATGTTTTGATTTTTATATGATTGTATGTTTGCGTGCATACTAGGCTTGTAATACTAAACCTAATCTAAAGTTTTAGTATTTTAAACTAAATGTTCATATGAATACCCAGTTTGATGTACAATTAAAAAAGATTGTAGAAAAATTATATGTGTATGAATACTTCTAGTGACTAAGTAATTTATCTATATGCTGTGATTAAAATTTCAGCTTTTTGATGCACAACTGTTTATAAAGTTAATACGTAAAGAAAAACAACATCAACCGCGAACGATAGTTGCAATATCTATTTTAATGAAATAAAGTACACACAATATTTTACGAAAATCGTTCAAAGTTGAAAATTTTATTATATTTTAATAATATAGAGTAAATTCTGTGTATCCAATTGATTGTTTTTAAATATAATCTAACTTTAATGAATAAAGGCTTTAATCTTATAAAAATATAAAACTTATGTACAATTGCAATTACAAATAGCTTACATTACTTTTCGAAGTAGTTTTTTAAAAAGAGTTTCCTCAGTTCGCAAAGTAATAAAGTAACATTGGCTACTTCTGATTGTTTTGAAAACTGAACCACACGATTCAGTTGATATTTGTTCTCCATACTCAATTCTGGTTCGATTTTTTTAACTAAAAGAAAACAAATTTGTTAATGGACTTTAATCTTCTTGAAACTTAAATTTTTTGTATTTAACATTGTATAAATGTCCAGAAGATTGATGCATGTCATCTTAACACCATTAAATATTTAAAAACAAATGTAAACGAGCCATACTACTCTAAATAAAATAATTTACCTTTCCAGCAATTGTCTTGATATGTCAGGATGATAAAATACTTGTGCTCGGTTGGATTTTCAGACCAGAAAAATGTAACCGTTACATGCTCTATGTGATCAATCATCTCAGTGTCAATATGAATATCCAATACATTTTTGTAAATTCTGCAAGCTTTCTTTACTGCATCCCACTGTTTTTTCATATGCTCATTCGAGTTTTGTGATTCTGTAAAGATATGGTTTACTTGTGTAAATACAGATAAACTTCAAATCCATTATATCATAAACAAAGTCTACAAATGCTTACCTTGTTTTAAATCTACTATTTCAAGCATCAACTTCTCTTTCCTCTCTTTGATACTTTCAATTTCAGTCTTCATTTTCTCTATTTCTTTTATTCTGTTAATAGCTTTCTTTTCAATGACTTTTTGCTCGAGTTTTACATTTTCTATAGCAGATTTCAGCTCCTTCCTTTGACTTGACAGTTGTGATATTGTTTCATAACTTTTCTCTACCTGCTTTGCGCACTCTGTCAAATGATCAGAAAAAAACAGAATAGTTTAAAATTTTACAAAAGAATATATTTAATAAGATAAGAAAAATATCAACGAAACTAGGACTATATATAATTACCTGAACTTTTTGAAATCGACTTCACAATATTCCTTTCAGTCTTGATGTCGAAACTGTTGCAGTTGTCCTTTAGTTTTTTCAAGTATAACTTCATTTCGTCAGGGTTGAGTAGCATACTCTCGAAGTCGTTACACGAGATATCCTCGTCGTCGGCAACATCCATTTTTGCAGCCACTTAATAATTGTTATTTACATGCACAAACGTATAACAACAAACAGCCCGCGCAACGCACTGATCAACCGTCATTCATTGGCCGCCATAATAGTGAGTGCTCGGCAAATTGAATGGCGGGCGTCCTCTGCGCATCAGCTGATGATGTTCTCGACGTTCGACGACGCCAGCGCCATTGTTGACATTTTTCGCCACTTGGCGGTAGATTTGAATTATTTTCTCGCTGGAATCGTTCGTCTGTGTATAGTCAAAAAACTATTTGTAAATATTTGTAAATTATATTTGAATGCAAATTTAATTTACTAAAATATAGAATATATAAATTTATAATACCAACCGCTGGTATCTATATTGTAGTTCTATTCTTCTTCTTCATTACATAATATATTGTATTTTCTTCATGAAGCTAATTATTATTATCAATTTTATAATTTTTGTTCTACTGATCATTGAGTAACTTAAAACCTTAAAGTTACATCAATATGTTAAATTTTAACATAATAAATTCTTTGTTCTCAGTTTATATATGTATTACATAATTAAGAAAAGATATTTGCATTTATTTTTGTATACGTTACAATAACAATTTTTTTCAATTATATTAAAGGCACCTTTTCATTTGCTATTTGTATTTTATTATCGAGAAACTACATTTCCATCATTCTTAAATCATTAACATATCACGCTCATCACTCAAATACTAATGTACAATAAGATCCAGGTGCGATCAAACTAGATGGAAAGTAAATCAGTTACGATTGATAACATTTTCAAAGAAAAAAGTCTAGACGCACAATCAAATAAGAAAATTTCCGAAGAATCTATACATAAATATGCAAATCGGAAGTAACATAAAGAAAGTAATAGCATATGTTCAGTGAATGGCCGCAGAACTTTTGAATGTATATATATACAATACTTCTACCGATTCATCCAACAGTTCATTCAGTTCCATTGTCTATACGAGAATACATCTACGAGTATATCATTATACAAGATTCGCCATCATGTTTACCAAATCGCTTGTTCTTGTACTCCTGGGCTGCACCCTGATTTTGGTGAGGATGACCATAAAGTCGCTACTATATAATCATTTTCATTTACAAGATGCAAGAATTGTTAAAATGAGAACAGCTTTTATATATTAATTAATTTTGTTTTCCATAAATTGCGTTTATAAAAAAATATTTATCCTTTATTGCAGGCCAGCCCAGTTCAGCAAAGTGAAGAGTCAAGGGTATAAGATTTATTACATTAATTTTATTTTTCCACAAACAAAAGAAAAATATTTTCATATGCATGTAATTTTGACTTGATTTTTAGTTGAACCGATCATTCGTTGGAACAATTGCCAATTGGCTGAACAAACTCGACGAAACAATCGATATTGTCACCGATCGTGTGAAGCAACCCTTCCAGAAATTATACGATGCCATTCTCAAGAAGGGCGAGGATGTCGTCGATTACGGCAAGGATAAAATCAATCAAGTTTTACAGAAGTACTATGAATTGAAGAAAATATACGAGGAAAACATCAACAAAGCTAAGAACGCCTTCCTCACCAAAGTCATTACCGAATTGGAAATGGTTCTTGATGCTTTGACCCACTCTACAAACGAGGATATGGAGAAGCTCAAGGAGATGACGCAGGAAATCGCACATTCAAGCAAAGGTGCTTTGGAGAAACTCAAACAGCAGTTGCAGGAAGCTATCGATGCTGAAAAACAAAAGCTCGAGCAAAATCTGGAAAAGTGGCAAGAAGAGGCTGAAGAGGCTGTGAAACCAAGAAAATATTAAGTTTTCATTCGTAAATTGGCATTTTGCATTTTTTAGTAAATTTCAAATTTTACATTATCTGGGTTGTAAATAAGTGATTGATATGTGACATCGTACAGATTCAAAGATAATCGACGACTTTTTTTGTATATAATAATAATTAATATATATATATATGTATATGTTTGTAAGAAATAGTTAAAAGATATGCGTTGATTTGAATTAAAGTATTAGTATATAGAAATAACATTCATATGTATTTATTTTCCTCTTTTTCAATTACTATATTTTTAACAATAATAATAATTTATATTAGTTCGTTCATTATTATTTATAATGAATTTTCTCATATAACATTATATGTCATCTATATATATA
>UCQR01091074.1:18142-35411 GCA_900474235.1 Cecidostiba semifascia | reverse complement strand
ACCCAAGCCTTCCATGCCACCCGCCTATCCCTTTTGCTGACTTTCCATGATGCGTTCCCACGCCCTATTTCTACCAGATCCATATTTTTTTAAATTGGAATAATGTCGTTGAAAAAGTAATAATCAGCTAATAATAATTTTTTGGTCATGATTTTAGTTTAATAAAATGGCTACTTAAGCTACAAAAGGATTACATATATTTTATAGTGAATTATTTTATTAGAAATTTTTGTAAACAAAATACATCATATGTGTTAAAAATATAGTTTTAAATGATATTATGCACATTTTATGAAAAATGTGAGTACATTGAAGTGGTATACAAAGTTTGACATATTTTTACTTTGTGATCATTATATTGTATTTTTGAGTTAAAGTATAATACATCTGGATGCAGGTTCCACTGCTATAGCTGGTTCTGAATTATTTTCAACATATGAATATCCCATGTCTGATACTAAGGTGCCTAAAAATATTTTCCAATGCATTTTCCGTGTTAAAATTAATATATTTTTTAAAATAAATTAAAGCTTACTCATCATTTTTAAGTCACCGTATTCTTTAGTTGTCACTGAAATGCAAAATATCGTCCGATAACATTGATAACTCGCATCTTCAAAATGTAGTTGAACGAGTTTATTGTAATAAAAATATATAACTTACACACTATTTCTGCCAATATATATTTATCAGCCTCAATGTTTTTATCTATTCTGATAATAATTTTGTCCAAAGTATTGGCATAAATCGTAAGCTCATCTCTGTTGATGTTTTCAAATAGATTATGATTTGGATGCCAGTAGTACTCCAGTCTCTGCGCCCTACAAGCTTCTTTCAACTTTTTTAAGGCCTTTGAAAAAAAAAGTTTGATTAATACAGTAACGAATTTGCAGTGACAATATTGCATTACGTATTTTGAGCTATGTATGTGTATACGTACAGTCATGAATAGCCATGTCTTGGAAGCTCTCACATAATATTCTACGTTATTTCTATGAGCTTCTAATTCGTGATAAAAAATTGTCTCGATATAATAGCTCGCTATACTTTTCCAATTCCAAGTGTCACGAAATTTCTGCAAATTTTTGATGGTGAAGTGATTGGAAATTAGTATTCTTACTATCATTTTTAAGCTTACTTTCATCATTCTGATGACAGGTTTTACGTCCCCTTTCAGAAGATCTCTTTCTTGTTCATAAAAACAGAGTCTCCATAAGATTACGCCATTTGGAACCTGAGGCAAGGGCTTGGAGACAACCATCCAAGTTCTCCGCTAAAATAATTAATTGCATGTGTACATGTTTGTTTAATTTAGCGTAAATTGAAAAAATTCAGCTTATTACGAATCCGTTTGGTCTCCGGTAGCCGTTTCCTAATTCAACGTTGTCGAATTCAAGACATGGTACCATGTCGATATCGATCTGGGAATCGTCTGGAGTTCTAACGATCACCGTGAAAGCTGGACCACTTCTGGTATACTTAGCCTGTAAAAAATGATAATGATTCACGTCGCAAAAGTGTTCGTTATTTTTTAAAACAAAAACAATTATTTTCCACGTTGTGTGTAATATAGTATAAATGCTATTGATGACGAATGCAAGGTATAGTAACTTAAGATTTGTAGTCAAAAGACCGGCTATACACTGTCGCTTGAATGTCGCTGACCAATTTATGACTTTCATTCAATCGCGCATCCGGCTATCATTTGATCTCGAGTTTTGATTTTTTCAAATATAACATTTATCTTACCACGTATGTACGTCCATTGTGTCTAATCGTGTAGTTAGACGTCAGTGAACCAGCATTCAATCTTCGAAAAGCTTCTTCAAAAATGTTCTGCATCCAACGATTAAATTTATCTTGATTCAAATAATTATCACTGGTTATCCACGAATCAAGTGTTTTCCTATTAAAGAATCAAGCAAATATATTGTTTTTATTCGTTAACCAATATATAGGTACGGCTCTCAAGTGCACAGGTATTTTTTGTATACCTGTGCTTTTCCCAGTTAGGCTGCATTGGTCCCGTCGTATCCACTTTAATTTTGACGAACCCGTAATTATCGTGATTAGTATCGATCTACAAAATGATCGTAAAGTTAAACAAACTCAAAATATATGGATATATATGGAGTTAAATGAGAATGTGTTCAACATACTTGAATTTTTTTATAATCAATCGGCAACTTCAGAACGAAATCCAAATCGAACTCATTTGGTAAGCCATATTTGGTACCTTTGTAATAACTCCCACCGTACATTATTCTTTTGTATAGTAAATCAAACAGTTCATCCTTTTTCATTAGCGGAATAAATACTTCCTCGACAATCTGAAAAACATGTCTCATGTTATATAAAAATCTACTTTTACACTTGTATAAGGTGCTGAATCGTACAGTTATTTACAAATCATTGTATAGTTACAGTAAATTAAATATTAGCATGAGTGTAGTGCGCTTGAAAGTTTATGAAAAAATCCCGGAAAATATAAATTTTTCAAACACTTTTATCTTATCACATTATTACTTTTCCGATAAATAACGCTTACCTGCCAACAGCTACGCAAGATAATCGACAAAAACTAAAATATTCTTTGCACTTACCAATTTTAAATGTTCATTGTTACTTCTTCGATGTCCGTCATCTAGCGTCAAGTACTTTTTGTTAATCTTCTGAAAAACTGTATCATCCTTATATTTTTTATCTTCGCTGCTATACTTTACAGATTCGTATATCATTTTGTTCGTCAAAAATTAACTCTATTATAAGAAATTCCTCTTGTATATTAATTTAAAATGTTTTTCTATTGACAAGTAAGTAAGTATAGGTATACGACGCGCTGAGATACCGGTTTCTCGCGTTCGCGTGAGTCCGGCAACGCCTGGCGTGGTACTGATGACGAGGGGTATTTCAGAGCGTCGAGGATTTTAACTTGCTTTATCGAGACTCGCGACCTCCTGTATGCATGTATGCGTGTAAACAACACAACGATCGAGACCGAGCGTCCGTGTGAAAGCGTAGTTTTGTGCCACGACGAGAAATATTGAAATGGTTGTAGATGGATTGGTTCGGGAAGACGAATGTCTGTTGCATATTTATATTCATGGAATTGATGATTAATTATGTTGACTTTTTCTTTGTTATCTTAGCTGTAAAATATATCTGAATATCAACAGTGCGACTATTTTAAATACAAATTCTTACTATTGAAGTCTATGATTGGCATGATTCTTAGAGCAGGGTAACGACAAGTTTATATTATACATAATAAAATGTAGCAATGATTAATTGGTAGTAATTATTTTGTAGTTGTGCAGTATAGGATAGAAATACAAGAACGTTAGAATAAATTCATTAATTAAAACTGCCATTGTAGTCTCAGGCAGCTTTTTTAAATAATTCAAGAAATAAATTTGATTACTTATAATAATTCGATAACTTTCTTTGTTATTAAAAACGAATAATCCTTTAGTAAATTGGGTGATCGGGTTTATCGATACGAGATTTTGAATAGCGACTACAGTGGTGACGAACACCTAATAGCATGATAAGTTAATTATTTTTACTATCGCTATTTATACATCATATTTACAAGTCTCAGCACCTGGCTGAATAGTCACTTACCACACACTGGTAGACTGAAATTCTTCTTTATCTTTATATTCAAGAACTAAGAGACAGCCGATAGATGGAGGCAGTAACGGTACAACTCAAAAAATAAATGTAAACACACATACACTTTCGTTCAACAAATATGTCCCAGCTTATAATTTTTTCCTCCCAAAAATATCATTTTTCCATTTTTAATAGGCAAATTTATAAGAATACAAAATTTACCAAAAAGTCCGAACATTAATGATAGTTTAGTCGGGCATTGAACTCACCAGCAAGTACGCACGCATATCCACAGAAACTTGCATAACGAAAAAGGAAAACTCCAGAAGCGCGGCGGGTCATTTAAAAATCGAAAGAAGCTATACGTGTTCTGGAATGAGCTGATTGCACATGAAAGGCTTTCCGAAGTGTACCATAAACGCGCTCGTTTGGAGGCTTTCACCTGCGACGAGTGCAAACGTATTATGCGCGCCTCCAGGCGACACCGAATCTTCATTTCTTCCAGTGTACTCCTCACCTATAATACTTTGTGGATTTTCATTTTTTTTACGTTTGTCTTGTTGGAAATTGGAAAGATGAGAAGATTCCATCTATCAGAAACTAATAATAGTAGAAGATGAGGTGTTCGATTGAGTATGATACATTTTTTTTGCAAAGAAGATGAGTTTTCACCTATGAATATATATTTATTTTTCTTATAGGTGACAAAGACTTGTTACGTTATCGGTTTGTTTGAAAGCAAGAACATAACTTGTAAAGTGGAAAGTGTAAAGTATAAACTTCACGAGTGATAGAGTATGAAAATATACTTGACGCGCATGAAATCTATGCAAATCAGTGGACTCGCTGAGTTGACTCGCATCTTTTGTTATATCATAGTACACATCGCATCCACACATAAGGCACTGACAGTGAATACCTTCATAACTAAAAGCAGGTCAAACCTACAATTATAAACAGTCAAAACACGATCAATATCCGTTATACGACTATCCGAGCCACTTTAATGCATCGTTTGTTTGTCATATCGATTGTCGATTGATTCGTCGATCGGCCGTCGAAAGGAAGAAAATGAAAATTAGACCGAGATACGGCAACTCGTGATGAGAGAGTGTTCGAAAAAGAAAGTGTTTCAAAGCGGGACAATCGCGAGCGGGCGTGAGAATCGAATCAAAGGATATGCTAACTACATATTTATTAAACATTTTTCGCGCTGATGATTGGAATAAATTTACAGGCACATAAGGAGTGAAAAGCCGTATATTCTCAAGAGAAGATGAATGATCGCGCGTGATAATGACCTTAATCGCTGCGCGCGCACGTTAGCATTATGCAACCGGAGAGCACTTTCATTTTTTGAGCGTGACCTTTGCGTTCCGGAAACTTCCTGCTACACAATCATCCTTATACACGGTGCAAAAGTGAATGTCATATACCTAGGCGTACGTGTAATCTTAGTAGTCATTATTCTTTTGCTGATTCAGAATAGAAGTTGAATATAAAATATATTAAGTGCGAAACGCGTAAATTCTTGGTTTTGCTGTTTTTGTATTAAGTGCAATCGTTGTAGTTGTGTAAAAAAGTTGCGATATTTTGCTAACTCGATGTAACAATAATTGGTAATTTTATTAATAATACAATTATGAGTCTATGAATCTATAAAATATCAAAGATTTTCTCAAACTTACCATTAACTGGTGATTGTTGAAAACGCAAGCGTGTACTTTGTGAATTTAAGATTTTTTATATAACATAATTTCAAGTGTCCATTCACGCGGACATAAAATATATGTTACTAAATTTATCTGTACTATACTGATAATTACTTGATACGATATCTATTCGACGTACGTTCACATAAAATTGCTACGAAACATGCGGAATAAAGAAAAATAATTAGCTTTGCGTATATATAACATACAATATTTTATATACAAAAAGAGTGATTCGAACTCCAAACACGTTTCTACGATGTTTTTACGAAATCTCCAAATATCACTACTACAAAGCTTATGGCGTTGGTAGGAAGCAAAAGCTTACCGTTTGCTAGATTACCAAATGATTAAGCTGATAGATTAAGTACGATTTATTTTATAAATCGATCAAGGTGTCGCATTGTCGGAAATTAAACCGAATTGATAATACCATCCACGTGTATTTCTGATATAAATAGACCAAGTAATTAGCAACACAAGTCACATTGAGATCAGTGGCGAATAGATCAAGATGATTTTGCACCTGCTTGTCGTTGCCTTAACGGCCGCTGCTAATGGTAAGCTTCCATTTTTATTAATTATCTATATATATTCACATTAAAAATGTTTAAATATCTTGCAAACAGTAGGACTCGTCGGCATTTTGAATCAACACTTTTGATTATTTTTAGCCGATCGAATCTTTCGCCAAGACAGTTCGATCTTCCCACCAGATTGAGTTAGAAGTTTCCGGTCGCCACTACTGCGGTGGTTCCATCCATTGACGGTGTACCAGCTAAAAACTTGAGTGTCCGTGCTGGCACCTCCATTAGGCAGAAGGGAGGCAGCCTCCACGAGGTCGAAGAGATCATCCGTCACGAGTCCTACTTCACTAACGACACTTTAAACGCCACCCGCCAGCCCATCAACCTGTTGGAGCTTGGCGAGGAAACTGTTGCGGGAAGCAAAGCGGTGGTTACCGGCTGGGGAAGAACGAAGCAGTCAGAATATGATGGCCAGCTCCAGACCGTTTCTATACCGATCATCAGCAAGGAGCTCTGCAACGCCTATTCTGCCGACTCTGGTGGTCCATTGGTTGTAGATGGACGGCTTGCTGCATTCCGTGAATGGATCGACAGGCACGTCGACTATCTGTTAACATTGTAACATAAATTATATTGCGTAGAATATTTATATATTAACAAGACGTTCCTTTGCAAAAATTAATCCATACTGCTATATTAATAATAATTCCTTCCCCACAACGTAAACCCAGCAGCAAAGTTCCTCAAATCTCTGATGTACCTCAGTTCTTCGCATCCAAGACCAGAAGCCCCATAGCGACTCGCTACCAACCTCCCGTCTCTCTTTCCCGCATAATATACATATAGCTATAGGTAAGCGCAAAGCCCAGCGGCGCATACACACAGGTGATCTCCCGCCATACGAGCCAACCGAGCGAATGTTGTTCACACAGCGCGAAGAGAAGGAGAATAAGGTAGTGGAGTATACATATACACTCGATCTGAAAGTCAGCTCCGCGCCACTCGCCAGTCAGCTCCAAGCGTCGCGCGAGAGCGAACCTTTTCGTCGCGTTGTTCGCTCATTTTTCGCTTCATAAATATAATAAATATCTATATAGAGCGCGATCTATCGTGATAATCGTAGTACAGCCAAACAAACGCGAGTGA
Organism: Cecidostiba semifascia; assembly: GCA_900474235.1. Lineage (NCBI taxonomy): Eukaryota > Metazoa > Arthropoda > Insecta > Hymenoptera > Pteromalidae > Cecidostiba > Cecidostiba semifascia. Next base: position 28,411 of record UCQR01091074.1, on the reverse strand, counting down.
ATTGTCGAGTGCGAGTTGCGAGAGTACAAAGTTTTTCAAGTTGGTGCGGTGAAAGAATAAATAAGAGGTTATAGTATAAAAGGTGTGCGCGGTGTGCATTATCGAGGATCCGCATCGAAGGACCGGAGACAATCTCTCTGTGGATTCGAGGAGAAGAAGGAGCTGAAGAAGACACTCTGCAGCGAGCTTGGACTACTAAACACGGCGACGCTTTGGCAGGATCACGAATGGTTAACGTAAGTTTTTATATTGTACCTATATATTTCACAGCTGTTATTTCGGAGTCTCTCTCGTACATAATATACTATACACAAGTGCAACAGTTATTATAATTCTCACTCACCACACGTCAAGAGAAGAAAAAATAAAACATAATGCAGCCTGCAGCAGGAATCCGACGCGCGACTTTCACGCGCGCGCGCGCGGAAATTTATTTCGGAGCTACTGTGTGCGTACACAAGTATATACGCGATTACGCTTTCATTGCGAAAATCGAGGAGGAGCACGTTCCTTCACGCTCCAAAACGCTCGGAAAAATTATGAAACTGGGTAATAATGCGGCTTATCATTGCTAATTTGCGCTGATGCATCATATACTGAACTTTCGTTTTTTTTCTCTCTCTTCGTATACTTTAAGTTTTGTTGAGAATCTTCATAGTGCATGGGGATCGTCGACCCGCATCAGCGTTGGCTTATCAGGTTACGAGCGTCGATTTCGAATTTCCACACATATACGTTTAACGGCTTACTTGCTCTTTTGGGAACGAAAGCGAAGGCGATGCGTCGAATATATAATATGGTGATGGCGCGCGTTCTATATGCCTATATGTCTTTGCTCTTCGTGTGTTGTGATGCAACGCTCTTTTTGCGACGTTCTTGCGTCTTTTGTGCGCGAGGAAGCGAAAGTGCAAATATAGACTATCCTTCTTCTTCTTCTTCTTCTTCTTCTTTTTTTTGTAAATTAACAGAGAACCTTGTCACACTCATCGCATTATACATCTTTCACAACATGTATCCTCCCTCTCGATTATTAAGAATTTCCTAAGCAACACTGCACCGGCGCCTCGCGCTGCGGCAACAAAGGGGGGCCTTAACAACGTGGGCGCTCTATTCCCATCATCGTTCTGTCCTTATAAAACCGAAGAAGACGACGACATGAGTCATTGTCCCCTTCGACGACGCGTACGTGTTGTATGTGTTGTATATAAGTATACGCGAATCGTAATGAGCTAAGGAGAGAGAGAGAGAGAGAGAGAGAGCGAGCAAAAAGGCCATTAAAGGTGGAGGCGCGATGATGCGTGGGACTATGAGTGTATGGGATATGGGTATAGAGGGATTTATCGTAGGTTCATCGAGGATGAGCTTTTCGTTGCGGGTAAAGCAGGTTGACGTTATAGGACAATTATATACGAATTAATTTGAATAGACGAATTATGTGTGACTCGTAAATCCTCTCTTATACTTGAAATACATGAATCTCAATGAAAAGTTGAATGTTTCAACGTCAATAGATCCTCTGCTTATATAAATGAATGGCACAGCAAACAGCAACGTATATACAATAACTCTATCTGACGCCTGTGATTCAGCGATCAATTAAACGCTGCGGTAATAGAAAGTCAGCCAGCTCATAAGGCCCGCTCGCGCAACTCTCTATCCGGCGAAGCATCGTCCTCTTCCGCCATGGCATTCTCCGTTCGAAAGCCGGCCGGCCGACGACTCATCTCTCTCTCTCTCTCTCTCTCTTTCTTTCCAGCGACCTCGAAACACAGAAAATGTTTATACGCCAGGTTTGTGTGAGTCCAAATCGTTGGATTTGGAGAACGATTTCATTTATTGCCGAACTTTGGATTTTTCTACTGATCATCGATGGGAATGTTTATTTATACGATCGATATCCCAAGCTTTGTCCGCCGCAAACACATACATCGCACTCATTTCCACTGAAAAACGACAGGTCACATGCGTGTCGCCAATCATTATTTTTTCTCTGTCCATATATGTAAACCTTCACGACTACACTAAATCGGAATGCATGAGTTACTGGCACTTTGCAGAGTATATAATCGACTTCCGCCTTCAAAAATTGCTCCTAAAAACGACTGGGACAGAATAATGCGAGGATAAAATTGCACTACACTACTGCTACTTAGAAAGTCGCGCATTTCTGCGCACGGGCTCGTTCGTTCCGTTACGAAAGCGCGAGAGCGACGCATTATTATGTCCCCTCTATATACACATCAGCTGTGATCGTGGGCGAGACGCATTCCGTGCTACGGTTGCCGCGAGACGTTGTATACGATGAGCGGAATTTTATCCATCATCCAGAGTTTGTTCTGGAAAATGATGAATATATTTTCGTGCGAATGAACTTTCGTTTATAGGCACCAACCCTTTGAAAGCAAAAAACTCGTCGCACGCACGTCTTTTCAATTAACCCTTGGTTGAAAAAAAGAAAGAAGAGCCATGCAGCGCTAATCATCGCGTCAAAGGAGAGCGTGTATATACGTAATAAACTCTCGGGAGATGTGACGAGTAGTATAGTGTAGTAGTGCACACAAACACAGCGGCTCGAGGCGACGTAATGGAGACTGCAAGCGTCTACCGTTGCCGCAGCGTCCATCAGTATCCGGAGGATTATATTTATTTTCTTCTTTTTTTTCAATTGGAATATACTTATATGTTGCAATAGACGGATCAAAATGAAAGTATAGAAAATGACAGTGAAACGAATTGAAAATTTTCGAAAAATTTCCACCTCACCGCAAACGTTACATCCGCGCTAGCAAAAACTCGAGCACATCAGCACGTGTATTCCGCAAAACCGCAGCATTTCCCTTCGAGAAACAAGTCCGTAACGCCAGAGAGCAAGAAATTCCGGAGAAAGCCTGCAGCATCACAGTATACTCGCAAAAAAGAGGGAAGAACTCGCGAAGAAGCAGCAACACAGAAGAAGAAGAAGAAGAAGCTGCTGCTGGACGAGGGTGAAATTAGTCGCAGCAGCATCAGCAGCAGAGAGGCCTAGGCGAACGAGTTCAAGATCCTCTCTGCTCTCCGCGAGCGCCGGCTTCTATCTTTCTCTCTTTCGTCTTTCTCGTTTTCTCTCCATTACCGCGCGCCAGCCTCCGCTTCTTCTTCTTCTTCTTCTTCTTCTTCTTCTTCTTCTTCTTCGCTTTGTGCAGAACCGCACTGCATCAGGCCGATGCACTTGCCGAGCTCAGCTCTCTGCTCTTCTAACGAGGGAGAGGGAGACCAAGCGCTGGATTACATGCAGAGGAAGGGAAGGTTATAGCTGCTGTTCTGTATATATGTATGTGATGCATGTGTAGGGACTCGATGAAATGCTTCGCTATACGGGATGACGGATAGTTTTGCGGTTGATGCTTTGCGCGGATGTGGAGGACGTTGATGGAAGGAATGCGGAATCTGAGCTCTGTTATTCTTCAAATAAGTTGAAGATGAAGTTTAATCACACGTATTAAACTTTCATCCTTGATGAGCGAGCTCTCCGAGCACTTGACATTCAGTTATGCAAATTGAACGTTTTAATTGCCCGCCTCGACTTTCTACCTCCTCTGAAAGATCAACCAGACAAAAGCAGAAAATCCTCTCGCGTCTGCATACATACCCCTAATAAAAGCTCACTTACACATAACACATATACAAGCATTACAAGCTATACAACGAGTGCAGCTCCGCACGCCGGGATCAAGATCAGTCCAGCACGGCGGCGCGTACACACGGAGCGGTGCGCGGTTCAAGGACATACATATACTACTCGCGCCGCTTTTTGCGCTCGGCGGCTTATACCTATATGTATATCTCGTTTGTATAAGTATACACGACGCGGATACATGTAATGTGGAGGGGAGATCGGGGTTGTGAGATTATAATATGCCGAGACTCTGATGCTGGGGATTGCTTTTTTCTGACATGGGATATTAGGAGGATATGAGTTTGGATTTTAAAGAGGACTACTATTATATATGATATGTTGGTGGAAAAATGAAACTCAGCTAGATCAGTAAACAGTTTGTGCGGTTACGACAGCAGAGCTGACGCTAGACCGGCTAGACAGTTTTCTTGAGATTTATGCAGATTCTGCTGTTGCAGTGCGTTCTTTCAAGTGACGCCGTGTGAAAAGTTATTGTTGCGTAGTTTTCCCGAAGAATGTGTGGTAACGTGTGTGTACGCTTGCGATAATACAGTAGCAAAAAAATTTCGCAGTCGTATGAGTAACGAGGCAATTACATTCGGATTAATTAGTATGGTTCTTGACTTATTTTCATTCTTCGGATTTACTTATTTCTCAGAGACCATTACATCAAAGAAGGTATAAATAGACCTTTCAAAAAAAGGCACTCATTATTCGCATTCGAGCCCACAAGCTCCGAACTTTCTAAAACCTCTTGAAAGCCAGCAAATCTCGGCGCATCAGAAACGAAGCTCAAATCATCAACGACAAATCTCTCGCAGAGATGCAGAGGCCAGAGATTGATCGCCTCCATCAGCTATGTTAGAGGGGCTTGACTTCCGGCTTCCGGCTTGGCTGTAATCTCTCTCGCGGGAACGTGTAGCGTGTAACTCGAGTCTGGGACCATTTGAAGGGCGTATACTATATAGGTATATAGTATATACACGCCGAGATCTTATCTCTCCGCGCGCAATGCAGTGTTGCTTTTATCTCTCGACTTGTTTCCTGAAATCGCTCCAAGAGGTGATGATGCCCGTTGCAGCTCTCATCTATACGACCCATTATTACGGAAGATTTATTTCATTCTTGATACGCGCTTTTCTGGGATGTATCCTATTTTTTCAGACATGCAGCTTTCGTCGAAGAAACCTGTAAATGCCTTAAAATATCCAGCTCCAGTTAAACGTCTTCTCTCATCCTCTGATTTCATTTTCAGAGTCGCCCACATCAGCGTTCAAGCTAGCGCTACTTTCCAAAATACATCTCTTTTACTTATGCATTCCTCGCGTATATACACGAGTATAAGAAAGAGCGGCTATATTAGGTACCTTTCACGCGCCAATTTCCAGCGAAGCCGTAAACCGCGCGAAAATCAAAAAGAAGACACGCCGACGTTCTTCGATTTTCCGAGCTCTGCACTTATCGGTTATACCACGGCGGCTTCTACGAAGTAGTATTACAGGCATATAGAAGAAGCGCGCGCTTGCGATTAGACGGACGAAAGGTTTCCGGGAGTCGAGAGAGATATAATGCGCTCGCGATACTTATGCGAAAGCTACTTGGGAAACGGTAAAACCTTTCTTGCGCTTATTTCGCGTCTATGATTTTCGCGAGATTGGGCTGAGTTTTGACGAACCGAAAAAAAATTGTGTGTGTGTGTTTTTTTACATTTTAACAAGCAATTTAAGCTAAATGACTCGATGCGCTCGAACGAAGCTGCACTAAAAGCCGTAACAGTTCGCCGACCACGACGTTTCCGAGCACAACACAATAACGCAATTATCATCGAATTACTTATATATAGAAAGTAACAAAAAAGGGACACTTATCATACGGAGCGCAACACACGCTGCACTTTCGCTCTCTTTTGGAAACGCCTCTGAAGAAATGGTGCAGCTTAAGAGCTTCGAATTGGTAGTTAAAGCGACGACGACAGCAGCACACAATGCGATGTATGCTCGATGAAATCATCAGAGCCTATTATTACAAAATCAAGGCGGGAACATCCGAATGAATCGACTTGCGTAACTTTTTTCTTCGAGTTTCGCGAAAAAGGCTCGTTATAATATATAGTACATATACGGTTATATACGTGGAAGAAAAAATTATCGTAACAACTCGCGCTTTCTTCGGGCGAGGCATATTTAAGAGAGGAAAGTTGCAGTTTTTAAATTAGAGAACTGGATAGAACAAGAGAGAGAGAGAGAGAGAGAGAGAGATAAAAATGAAGAGCCGCGAATTAGTCGGAGAAATTCCGACGAGGGAATTTCGTAAGTGGAAGGCCGGAGAGAATTTTCATATCGTGAAAACCTGAAAACATTCGATACTCCTTTATAGCTTCTTCGTATATAAATATGAATTTTTGTATTTCAATATTTTTTTTGCTTTTTTTGCCATGCATCATGAGTGCAGAGCGCCCATTGCGTGTTTTGTACTATTCACCAGCGCATTATTGCAGTGTGCGGTATACATGTATACCTTCAGCTGACGATCGAAGACTGACGCTATAATTGGGCTATACACAGAGATTACCGCAGTAGGGAGTGTTCTGAAAAGTTATATTGTTCGCTGTGTCAGTGGGTTGACTATTGTGCGTGTATAAATACAGCGCGACCGATGTCGCGATGATGGAAGTTGTCTACTGGAGTGTACCTGAGCTGCTTTCGTCGAACTGTAATTGTTGTTTTTTGAATCGTCATCCTGTATGTGTGTAATCGTTTGACGTTATTTTTTGTGAAAAAAAAATCAAATGCGCGCGCTCACTTTGTCGTCACGCTCCGCAAGACACTCGCCGACTCGCGTTCGCGGGGGACGATAGAGCGATTTCGGACTCCACGTACACAGCTGCGCCGCGGAGAAAGTGTCTCTAACGAGTGGAACGTGTGTTGGGATGTATATGTATACCTGCATACCTGTATAACGCGATACGCCCGCGAATTATTCATAGGGGGACAGAGAGAGACTGCTCCCGAAACTCGAGATGCATAAAGCGCGAGACCTGCAGAAGGAGTTTTATTCAGTGAAATTCGAGGCAGAAAAGTTTTCCCTTTTTCTTCTAGAGATGCTTCTTTCTTCGTGCGGATGCGCGATTGTTCGTCGTGGTTTGATTTCTTTTTGAATTTGTATTAGATATTCGTGTGGCTTTCTTGCTCTGGAGTTTCAATGCTATGTATTTCCGATTTTTATAAGTAATTTCAACGTTTTTTAGTCGTCACTTATCAAACGCTATCCTTTATATATTTTTTTTTTTAACTATTTTAGTATTTTAGGTCAATATAGCGCTGGTTCACTGCATGAGCGTTCAATCGATTAACCATACATCCCTTTCCTCGAAGAAAAAGCCCCAGTGCAACGGAATGAATCTAACGAAATCTCGGAAACGTCTTTCCTCGCTTTTTATCCGGATATTCAGCAGTATAGAGCGGCTTTCGAATAATTATATCTGTCTGTCCGTATATATTTCGTCGGAGCCTCGCACGTAAGTAGCGCGTTAAGCGCAGCGGAGCTTCTCTCCGCCTTTTATTATGTTCTTTAATTCAATTGAAAAATTAAGCGAGCACACGTTCGTCCCTAATTATCGCTGCAGCTCTGGCACTAATAGTCAGCACATATAGTGCAGTATTAGATGCGTGGCATTGTGAGTTTCTGGGTCTGAATTCGCTTCTGCTCTTTCCGAAACTCGTTGTAGAGTGTCGGAGGTACCTTTTGTTATACGCCTACTTTGGTTTTATTGGAGGTAGCTTAAATTTGCTGTTATTAATTTAGTACAATAATTCTTTCAATGATTTAACTCCTGATTGTACTTACCTCTTGACAATCGCAGCCAACGACTTTGTTCTCCTCTCTACTCCCAGGAAATTCCCAGCGTTGCAAAACAAAAACTTTCGATTGTTATTTCTCACGCGGCACACACCTGCGGGCTGCGATGCGAAAAGTGTCAATTGATCGTCGTATAGATCAAGTCTGGAAGACTTTTTATCTCGCGGTGTGTTCCGGTGGCTTATGAAAAAATTTGATTACGCGCGGCTTGAGATAATACTGTGTGAGTTGTTCGCGTTGCCAATATTCTTATGCAATTTTTTTGAAAGGAAAGGATTTTTGTGACAATCCTTATATTTTGACCCCTAATAAATAAACGTCAATACCGCAACAGTTATTAAAATCAACAACAATCTCATCAAGAAGAATCGAAAGCCAAAAAAATCGCTTTCGATTTCACACCGGCAAGCCTTTAAAACTGGATACGCTCGACCTCGCCCCCCATTCGCGTCATCAGCATCATACCCTCGAGGTCAGGCGAAGAGACAAGAGCCGCGGCGCAGCACCTGCTCGACGGTGTTTGGTGTTTGTAATGCGTATAATGTATATATGTATACCGTTGTGGCACATGATTTTTTCTCTCGGTGAATGGGTACGCACGATCATTCAAGTGTCGCATCGGGTCACCTACCTATATATAAGAACTGTAATATTTTGAATATTTTCAAATTTTTATCAAAAATAGACTAACAAATAGAAAAGCTTGTTAGCCTCTGCGAATATGACGGTATATAGGTATACAATACTCGAGAAGGTCCTCTGGCCACATAGCAGCGAAGCGCCAAGGCCGTGTGTATAAAACTAGTTCGACCGGTGCAGCAACCGAGAGCTCTCTCAGCTGATGGCGGCTCACCGATCTCTGACGTACTTTGCTGATGCAGTTCTCCGGTGAATATACCTCGACGATCTCGTCGTTTAATTTTCGCTCTCTTGCGGAGAGAACCCGAGAGATTTTTTCTTTCTTTTTTTTCATCGCAGCCGCACGGAGATAAACTTGTGGAGTTAAAAATAGACGCTGTGGAATTCCTGACTATAATAATGGCGAGGCTGCGGTTTGATACATGCGAGTTTGAATTGATGTTAATATATTGTCGCACTTTTTTTATATAGCTTTTCGTGTAGAACTTTTAAGCGTGAGTTTATCGGATAAAGCCGGCGATATAATATAGCGATTTTTAATAGAATATAATATATTATATGAGTCACATCTACAACTCTATATAGCGTCTATACACGATACTATACATATACGCAGTCTCGTCAAGCTCAGCATCTGCGACTATTGCACTTACCTGACACGTCTATGTGATGCACTTTTATACATGCGACGGCTGCACCGGCACGCCTCTACACTCGAGGCTGTAGCATATACAATATATACATATGAGAGACTTGTCTCAAGAGTCGTACGCGTGGAAAAGTCCGATGGGACACACGAGAGGGAAAGCTGCTGACGAGGGTGAGCACGATGGTGAGCGTTGCTGGATGCTTGACGAGATGCTTTCCGTCTTATATTTTCAGACAGAAAGCAAGATCTTTGTTATGTACATAAATATAGGGATAAATTGTACATACAAAATAACATTTTCATGGTTTATCGATTTTCATTAAAGTAAATATGTGTGAACAATTTTACACTTCGTTCTTTATGTTAAGCTTCGACATAGTCGTTGAAATTTCGTCTTCCTTGTCATCTGAATCCGAATCCTCGTCGGTATCGAAAGCTTCCGTAGAACATGTATTCGGCACGTGCGCTGCCTCCAGCGGCACATCGTTTCCAGCTGGTGCTTCGTCTGCACTTGCCGGTGATGTCGGTTCTTCTGGTTGCGATCAGACTTTCTTCCGCAGTCCCTTCTCCTCTCTTTTAACCTCATCCCACGTTTTGCTTAGTGCTCTCCACTCTGCCATCAGTGTTGCTGCATGGTCCAAATGCTTTTTGCTCAATCTGAAGAACGTTCCTTCTTTGCACTCGTCCAGCTCCGTTTCCAGTTGTGATTTGTGACTCTTGTACTGAAAACTCTTCCAAATGAGACACGGTTTCAGTTTCATGCTTGGCTCCAGCATGACAGAGTTGAAATCGGCCAAACGCCGGAACAATTTTTTACTTCGACGAATTACGTAGTAGTCTCTCTTTCTGTAATCCTCGCTCGTCGCTATGAAAACGAAGCCGGTATTGGCTTCGTCTGCATCCGTGTCTTCCTCGATGTTCTTCTTGAGTATAACGGTGCTGAAGTTGCTTAATTTCTTGGCGGTAGGCTTGCGAGTGCTCATGAGCCACTGGGCGATATATTTCTCGTTGATCATTTGTTTACCTTCGCTTATACTGTGACGTTTCTTTTCGCTTTCCGATAGATGCAGTTCGCTAAACTTTTTCACTACATCTGGATTCTCCTCTCTCCGAAGTACTCTAAAAGTTTGTCGATGACGTTCACCTTGAACCAATGGTAGCCACTACTATCCGTCACGTATAGGGTAGACTCTGCAGTAGTTTAATTGCTGCATCTTCAACGCTAGTATTTGATTGACTTGACGTCGCAGCACTGCGCGAGCGATCCATTCTCTTGGCTGTACACTCACATACTGAGCGTTTTGTATTAAGCTTCCCTCACTCTTCGAGACTTGGGGATTCCCAGTGCGGGTTTGCCCGCAGTTGCCGAATGATGTTATCCGCAAGTCTGGATTTTTCTGCTAGCTCGTCGGCTCTCTTCGTCAGTGCTCGATTCTTTATCGTTCTCTGCGACACTCCCCCCCCCCCC
>UCQR01091074.1:1321-18122 GCA_900474235.1 Cecidostiba semifascia | reverse complement strand
CCCTGTCTTTCGCATCACAGTTACACACACACATTCGCACACTCTCTGCTGCCGGATACATTCCGATGCAGCTCGGCATGCAGGCATTATAATATATAATTGTCGCTCCAAACAAAAACTACAACATTTCAAAATGATACCACAATTCTATAAGGGTCTAAATAAATTTATTTTACTCTGGTGCTAGCTAAATGACAATTTACAATATGTTTGTCTTTTTTAAATGTGCGCAAGTATTTGAATGGTAGCGAGCGACGGGATGATTAATTCAATACCAGTGACCGTTACGTATCAGAATTTTGCTCATTGAAGGACTTGTAAGTAATATTAGAGTCACAAAAATGTATATGTGTGTATATACAAGGATTGTCTTGTGGGATGCGTTTATTATTATAGGGAATAATGATTCAATACCAGTAAACGTAACTTGAGCTTTATAATTTTGTATTTATTGATGTCTGTTTGTAAAAGATATATGAATCTTGAATCATCGATTTATTTATTTGTTCATGCTTTGAATTGTTACACAATTTTCATTTAGCATGTTTCATTTGACAATGTATTCAAAAGTGTAGAAATATCAGGCTGTACCGTCATGTATTCTGCATTGTATAATTCTGCACCCACCTGACTCATCAAATCTTTCGCCTTCTCCAAATGGCCGTTATTTAATAGGAAAACATTGTCTGCATTTTCTTTTTTGCAATCTTTAAATAATTTTTCCAATTCTGACTGATGCTTTTTATACGAAACGCTTCTCCAGATCAACTCTGACTGTAGTTTCATGATGTCTTCGCGTATGTTGGAGTTCTCATTTGCCAAATATAATTCAATATCTGGATATCCGCAAATTATATAGTGACCAAGACTTTGGTAATGTTTACTCGTTGCTATGCAAACGAAACCGATGTCAACTTCTTTAAATAAACAAATTTCGTTCGATAATAGGCAGTCGATTAACAATTTTCTTAATGGCCAAACTTTAGCTTGTTTAGCTTCATCCTTACAAGTCGAAGTAGTCATGATCCACAAGATAATGCCTTTCGCGTTGATCATTTCCGTTTCTTCCGAGCAACCAGTCATTTTATTAATCAAAAGTGTCAATTCAAACTTTTTCTTCACAACTTCTGGACTTTCCTTTTTCACAGGATTGATCGAGGAGCTGTTGCTACCCGTCTTAACTACATTATAGCCTAATAATTGTTTACCAATATCCATTGCCATGAACCAGTACTCTCCATCCTTGTCTATTCCATATCTCAAATTATTTAACAATAAAGTTGGTGGTTTATATGACTCGCTCTTCCAAACGTGAGACATTCTGCTTAGGGGTCTTACAGTCAAAGTCTGAAAATAAATGTTTCATAAATATTATGGTATCGAAAAAATTTTACGTAAAATTAATAAAGATTAAAAAATATGTCTCATTGTATATTTGGAGTAAAAGCACCCAGTACTGACAATCGGCTACAGTACTATAAGTTGTAATAGTTTTATGAATTTCAACTAAGTTATAGGTACTTGTGTACTATATTGCACAAAGTTCATAAGATAATGTAGATATTAACGGTGGATGAAGCTGTGCAGCGTTCTTGAAGAATTATATCAGAAGAAAGATCATATATACGCAGTAGTATAGCGTACGCTCACCCTGGTGTGATTTCTTTACTTCTAACTCAGGACCCTTGACATTTTCACTGATGGAAAGGCGACTGGCGACTGTCGGCTACACGTTGTTTGAAATTGCTCTCACACAATGACTGTCACAAATGCCGGAACGAGATTTAAATTAAATTAAATTTGAGTGTCTATATACCCGGCTAAGAAAGCCGCTAACTCAGGAGCGTCTTTATTTTCTTCAATTTTGTAGTTGCAGAACTGTGACTACAAGATTGAAGTCAATATAAAGACGCTCCTGAGTTAGCGGCTTTCCTAGCTGGGTCTATGCGTAAAGTGTGTACTAAATTGGTTGAAAATAATTTAAAAGGGACAAACACTATGTTGTAACCTAATAGAAAGTTTTAAAAGATCGCTCTGTTTCACTTATACTTGTCCATTAATTTCTTTCTGCTTTTACGTTTCGAAGGAAAAAAACACTACCAACATGAAGCACCTCCAACATCTGCGGCACAAGTGCGCAGTTGCGCACGCACGCAACACAAAAGTATGACACTATAGCGACTCACGCAGGACGTGAGCCGTACAGGCTTCCGCAAAAATGTATCGTATTATATATTTCCGATTACAATTTGTAGTTCCGCTTTTGTCCACCAGAAGTCCCAGAAAGAAAATATACTTACGGTTTATTTCGCACGCGTTCTCACTTGTCCAGAGCTATAGACGAACTAACTTGTAATAGCTTGTGATGCAAGTTGTAGAAACTCGATCAGTAAGATAAAAGCGTCCTGATAAGAGTAGCAGGTAGAATAGAGTACCATTGCATCACTTTTTCAAAATCCTCCATTCCTTGCGGCGATTGAGAAGGAAAATAATCTTTGAATGCGTTAATCCCTTTATGCTAACAAATAAAAATAAAATAAGGACTATAAATTCTACTTTTTCCTGAAAAGGAATAATTTTGAATGAATAGAGAAGGAGGAATTATAGTTAAAAATAAAATATTTCAATCAAGTATTCTTCGTGAAGAAAAAAGAAAATCGTTTCGTTGCAAAATTTAATTGCTAAATGTGGGGTTTTCAAACGAATCTTTTTAAGCTAGACAAATAAATAGATTTTTTGTCGTTTTTTAAGTTTCTTTTTTAGTTAAAAATGAAAATAGGATTTTACTGAGCAGAGTGGTGCGTTTAGAATGAAAAGGAAAATCTGTAATAGGTATATACTAACTGTATATATAATATACTATGTTGCAGGACGTGATGAGCGAGTACGAGCGGATCAAGCGTTCGTGCTTGAAACGCGGCGAGCTGTGGGAGGATCCAGAATTTCCTGCGACTCAGGCATCGGTCTTCTATCACCAAACGCCACCATTTCAGTTCCAATGGAAGCGACCCAGGGTAAGCTATTTTTTCTCTCTTTATATATGTCGAGCGAAAAATTCAGCGGTACTGCATTAAGAACCATCAGGAGAACTTTTCTCAGCTAAGCAAATCGCAGACGCGCGAAAAAAAATTAATTCAACGATCTTCAATGGACGTACACGCGACCTTGAAGCAAGTGACAAAAAGCGGATACGCGCCGCGGCCGCCGGTAATTTCATCCGGTCGTAAACAGTAATCACGTTGAGATGGAAAAAACGGACGAGAAAGAGAGAGAGAGAGAGGGAGCGGGGAGATTCGCAGCTTGAGATTGAAAATTCAAGGACTTGGTTTTTCGTCATTGACGAGTCCGCGATGCTTTGAAATCGCGCTTGATTCGCAAGCCCGGAGTGTTCTGGAATTGTCGTTGAAAATCGTTTTATCTGTTAAAAACTGATTTACTTCATTATTGCAATGTTATCAGAGAGAAAGAGCGCGTTATCTCACCTGTCTTGTGCCAATGCTGTAACTTGTAATGCAGATAATTTTAATAAAATATTTCAACATTGATATATATTTGATAAACGCAAACGTTAACCACAAAAAATGATTAAGTTGTGAGGATTTTATAATTGATTACAAAATATTCTCTTGTCGGCAGGAGCTCTGCAACCGGCCGATTTTCGTCAGTGACACGCCAACGCAGTTCGACGTCATACCGGGCAAACTGGGTAAGCTGAAACACATCTGAACTTTCTTCCAAATTCACATTGTCTTTTAAACGTGCCCGCCGCGATATCTACTCGTCTACCCTGAACCTGAAATAACAACCTGCGAGTGCGAATAATATCAACACCGGCTTAGCGAAAACCTGCTCCTTTTCTGTTGCTATTCTCATCCGGCTTTTCTTCGCGCTATAGAGATATGCCTGCGGCGCGATAGTGCGTAATGATACGCTGCACGAGAGCCACACATGTATAGAAAGAAGGAGAAGAAGAAACGAAGCGCGGCGTGTAATGGCGATGATTTCTCCTTCGCTCTGGCGGTCGAACGAGTTAGGTATTCGATGGAATTTCATTTTATATGAAAAAAATAAATAAATAAATAAAACATATAAGAAGCTTTTTTCAGCGAAATAATTGCGAAATAAAATCAATTGATACATCGCTGCATGCTTTCGAGTGCATGAAAAACAATACCAGACCTAATGTAGACCGCGAACCTGTTATATTATACTCGCACGAACCGATCATAGTAGCCCTTTTTCCGCGCGGCACGAGTCTGTTTACGTAAACATGTCGAAAATCGCGTTTTCCGACGTATAAACACACGGATTTAGGCAGAGCCAAATTCAGAGCAGCCCTTAATTCGGGGGGCGCGAAGAGCGACTTGAAAAACCACTCGGTGCATGCAGAGGAGACAGCAGAACTGAAAAATAGAGAAGAAAAAAAGTTCGATTTGAGAAAAAAGAACCCATGAATCGTAGTCTCCTGATCAGTTTGTGAACAACTAAAAATCGATGGTGCAATGAAAAATCGCATCGTCAAAACACTTTTATTCTTAAAAAATAAAGCCGCTAATATACTCAAGACACAACGCGTTCTTCTAACAAAACCGCAATAAATCTCACCGATGGATCTCGGAAAATTTTTACACAGCAGCCACAGCTGCGCCTTATACACATATACGTATCCACGTGAAAGCAGAAAATTTCCGAGGTCAAGTTCGCGCGGAAGCGAAATCGCCGATTCTTATCTCTGTTATACCACGCCTGTGGGGGGAAACGAGTCGCGACAATGCGGCCGCTGATTATCACCGCTGCACCGAGATGCATCGCCGCTTGTCGTCGGCTCTGCTCTGTTTTTCTCTAATATTGTCGTGTTAACTGTTTTTTTTTGTTATCTCGTTTGTTGAGTGGCTGAACGGTGTCGTGGCGTTGCTATTACGTATAATAATGACGAAAATTTTGTTGCCAACATATTTGTTTTTCAGAGTAGAGAGTATTTTTTTATGGAAAGTGAGATTCAACTGTGCATATAATTCAAGTCATATCACTAGATGAGACGTAAAAATGTTTTGCGAACCAAGAAACATCAGAAAGCAAAATATTCCAAAGAAATATCGAATCCGCGACTTTGCATGTATAAATGTGCATATGCCTCGAGCCGGGACTTCCGTCGTCGGGTATGTACGACGTGCTCCGGAAGTCGCGCATCGCGACGATTCTAACGGCTGCTTACGTGCGATGCTTTCGGTGATTCTATTATAAGCGATGAAGTCTGTTGATCTCGAGCAAATCGCCTTTTCCGGTGCGACGAGTTATACGTATTAGATAATAAACCCGATTAATTTTCTTTTTTTCGTCGTTATCGATTTACAGGTTCTCACACTCGATTACTTATAACCAGAGGAAAGTTTTCCATAGATTCAATATTGCCGATACCCACGCCTTGATGTGTCTTAATATTTTCGAGTCTCGTATATATATATATGTATCATGCAAGAAATTCTTGCCTAATTCTTGACGTCACTTTCAACTATATACAAGGTGAAGTATACGGTTTATAAAAAAAGGAAGGCAGGCTTAAACACTAGCGAGTTCTGATGCAATAGGGAGAATATAATAGAGGGGAACCATTAGACTATTCCAAAAACAGGAGCACCGCTATTTTTACGAGCTTAAATATATATAAGTAGGCTATGCGAAAGTCGCGGTCGAACAATAACGTGTGCGAAGCTGAATATTAATTGCTCGCTGTCGGCTCTCTGTTGCACAATTTAAAATCGAATAAAATAAACTGAACGAATTACCGTCGCATGCGTGCACCCAAAGAGATTAATTTTAAAAGACGTGCAATATACTACATTCATCCGCGCACCTGTCGATTTCGCTTCCACACTTTTCTGTCCGTCTCCCGCAGACGCACTTACAATATCTCGGACGCGAGAAGTGCGAAATCGTAAATCACTTCAGAGACAGAGAGAGACGGCCTGAAATTACATACGCGATTCTCGCGTCCAGGCGACGCCCCTTCGAGAAAGTCGACCTTCGCGGACTTATAGTGCATAATATTCGCGCGCGCGTAGGTTTGAACCGACAGACGCCTGCGAATATGTACTGCTGAGAGTTATTGTAATGTGGTTGAGTTTTCACGAGTTATGCTTCGACTTTTTTCTTTTTCAGAATGTAGCTTTTGAAAAATGTGTATAGGACTGTTATTAAGCAGGGGAAGAGGCATACGTATATGGACTTGGTACTTTTCTTGTTGTACTTGAATCTTTCGTTGTGTACGCATACACAGATTTCAAGTGCAGCGAACAGCCAAAAGAAGAATCGAATTTTTCCATGTCAGTGTATGTTCTCCTTTCCTCGGCCCTTGAAACGCGAAACGTCGCCGCTGATGTTTGAGTGAAAGTGAGAGCTGTGTGCTGCACGGCACCACAGCCGGAATCGCGGTTTCAACAGGAACCACGACGACCCGGTCCCGGCGATTCGCTTTGTTCTCCATTCGCTGCGTTTTTCTCGGCGTCTATACTGTCGCGGCCGTTTCCTCTTTATATACATATACGCCGGTGATCTATAGTTTGATTTCGATCGAGGCTGCTTTTTTAGACAAACAAGTAGTATTTGTACTTTTCTTACGATGCGCGTTTGTAAAACAAAAGGCTGTCAAAAGTATCGATAAAAATTATGTTAAATGATTTCCAATAAAAAATATTGTCTACCTATATAAACGATATTACAAAACGGTCACAACTAAATTGTCCAATAATCGTCGTTGTCAGCAAAGCCTATCTGAAAAAGAAAGGAAAATCTAAACCCACAAATCAATCAAAGCCACCTCGCAAATACCGACGAATATACCTCATCAACGCACGGCTCTGCATGCACTTATTATCCAAACGCAATTACTACACCGCGAAATTCATCATATACCTATACATTCCATCGCGTACACGACGTCCCCTTCTCTAAACACACGGAAGGAGTCTTCATTCACATTACCCATGCACATACACACGCACATGCACACGTCGGCTTATTATCGAACTGGCTTCACTTTCACCTGTTGCCGTAGCAGCAGGTCCCGGGATTTACGAGGATGAGCGAATGTATAAGCTCGGCGATTGATTTATGGAAAAAGCGCGGGAGAGAGAGAGAGAGAGAGAGAAACAAAAGCTCTGCGACGGCTGAAGTAACGAGAGAGTCGTGTTTATGAGTCGAGCCGAGTTTGGTCGTATGCGGTTTTAGTGTTTTCGAACGAGCTTTTTCAGCTGGTTCTTTTTTCACGAGTCGAGGTGATTAAACGAAAATTATGCGTTTCGTTTTAAGAGATATGCAGCCGTTATATACTTGGAATTTTTCTTAGTGTGGTGCAGTGAGCTGAGATTTGCCGTGTGATGATGCTCTTTCTCTCAGTGTAAAACTTTTGTACTATAAAAAAAAAACGCGGTCACCAATTATATACTAATACATCCCACATCATCATCATCATCATCACCAACAGGATTTCGCGATTGAATCGTCGAGTGTATTAACCGATCTTCGTGTCGCGGCTCTTTTTGCCTATCCGCCGCGGTCTTTGATTTATATTACAGAGACGCTCTTCGTTCCGATTGAGATCGCGTAATTAATGGCGCTGCCACTGGATTAGAACTCGCGGATCTGTATGCTTATATATTATTATTTATGGACCGCGACTCGACTGGATTGTTCGATTTATTGCGGCATACAGACCGTTTTCGGAAGCCTGAGAGCAATTAGCAGTTTTACAGGGCACATTAGCTGAATTTCCCGAGGAGAGAGTAACGAAGCGAAAAAAGTAATTTTAATTTTTCTAAAAATACGAGAGCGTATTATTACTTCACAACAGCACTTTCCGGTAATGATAACGTGTTCTACGCAGCAAGCACGAGTACAGGCTCGTAAGTTTGAGAAACACTTTTACTTAACGTTATATACAAAGTTTCTCATGTAGAGTCGTGTCTGCTTGTCTGTCATTATTGCCGCGTGCCTTTGAAGTAGGATAATCAGTGAGCTCAAGCGACTGCAGAAGTTTCAATTGAAAAATCGTCGTTTAAGAAAAAAGCGAAAAGTAATGAAATCAGCCTAACCAAAACCTTTCTCTCTCGATCACCAGGTGACAAATGGCTGGTCTCCTGCCTCGGCGTCTTGCACCTGAGCAAGGGTCTGTTCTACCGGGTGGTACCGGCGGACCAAGGCTTCGGTAGCATCAGCAACGGCGGCGTCAACGAGCCCCCAAGTTCACCGAGCGCCGAGTACGCCGGAGTCTTTCGCTTCAGACTCTGGTGGTGTGGAGCCTGGGTCGAGGTACTCGTCGACGATCGACTGCCCGCCGTTCACGGAAGACTCGCTTTCGTCCAGAGCCGACACAGCGATCAGTTCTGGCCGGCATTGCTCGAGAAAGCCTACGCCAAGTGAGTTTTTGCGTTTTTATGCATGATTTTCATTTTATTTTTATCAAGTATTCGACGAGTATTGAAGAAAATTTTGATACATAAACATACACCGAGTATAGTGGCTGACGTCTTATTTTAAACCCTGGGCAGTGCTAAGGCAGTAGTCAGAGGCTATATTATATAGATGCAGAGGATAACTGTCCCTGCTTGCATCTTAACCTTAATAATGAGTTGTCGATTTTCAACACGCAAGCTTCAAACCAACCGATTTTCCTCACATAACACCTCCAATCAATAGAATCTCTCATAAATTAAAAAAAAAAAAATACCAACGAGAGCCATATTTTCCCATTCCTCGTACCATCTGCAGCTAAAATCCTCAGCGAAAATCCATCTCTGCTCTCTCGTAAAACCGCGAGCCACATTTTGCAGTTTTGCACACAGCATCCTTCACTCCTCCAAGACAACGAACGACCATCTTCTCTCGCGGCCCAATACAGTTATTACGCAATTATACATCGCGTGTATCCCACTTTTCAAGCTGCGGAGAACGTAAACGAAAGCGTTTTACACCCCGCGGAAATAACGCGCGCGCGCGTATAAAACCGCTAGTCGCGTTAAATTTCGTATTCCCTGTCTGCGAGCTGTGTATATATTTTTGACTTGAGACCGTAAAACCATCGCGAGAGAGAGAGAGAGAGAGAGAGATGCAGCGCACGAAGCAAAGAGGCAAACGCAAATAATAGAGCAGTTGCAGCTGGTACGGAGGAGGATGTATGAAGATCGATTCGATGAAAGGATTGGGCTATTGCTTTTCAGAATTTGTAAATAGTAATTGTAAACTTGTATAATTGTATAAGATGACTGTGTGTAAACGTAAGTCTTCAAGCTTCAAATATAATAGATAGCTTATTTTATTTATAGATTTATAGGATTTATAGATGATGGTACAACAATGAATTCTCAAGCCTAGAGCTTCACAACCGATTCACTCCGCCTGTCCATATAAAGTCCGCGCCATCGCATACGCATTTGCCTATACATATATAGCTCGCAATATCTTCTAGCGCGCTATACACGTGTAGGCGTTCGATGATCGCAGGGTACATGGCAGTGCGTGCTTTATTGCGTGTGCATCGAGATATCCTGCAGTGAATATTATATACTTACATGTGCACACTGAACCTTTTACATTCTTCGATATTCATTATCGATTTGTAATGCGAAATTACTATTGCGTAACTCGAATCGACCGAAAAAAAATTTTCAGTATAATACCAGTTATAAATATCTACTCGTGGGCGTATACGTCTCAAGCCTCTGCCGGTCGCGATACCGATCTTCCGATCGATCGATCGATGAACCCCGAGAGTCACGCGATCTCACGGTCGTCGACTATTCTTGCGTCACTTATTCCGTGAAAAAGGATATTGCGGCGATAATATATACGCGTGGACTTGAACTTGAATTATATGCAGCGTTACGTGTGTGCGTAGGTGATGGTATATCGTGTGGAGGTTTTTCGAGATTTACGCTGACGCTCGGTCTTAAAGTAAAAGTATAGTCGAGCACAGATTGGAGCCTTTGTTTGACGTTTTGAAGCTTGCGTATACGACAAAGAGAAAGTTCATTTCATTGAATTGTATAATAATCGTAGCGAAATTTATACATCTAGATTCATTTTCAATATAAATGTAATACGACAGTAGCTCTCGAAAACAAAGAGAGCTTGCGCTCGTATCTTCAAATTAAGCGCAGCTCACGAGATCAAAAGGCTGTCCCGCCGAAAAAATTCGCGTATATCGCTGCATTGTACCGAGGATCGTAAAACCGAAGCGCCCTACAAGTCGATCGTGCAGCTGTGGAGGAGACCCTTATGGTCGTTCCAGCGGCTCTTTCTCAGCTGTAGCTTTATGTAATATGTTCTTGTTCTTTTTTCAACGAGGGCAATAAGTGCAGAGAATTTTTACACGATTCTTTTCTTTTTTGCGAGTTGTAAAATATTGTCGTGTCGTGTGTCAATAAGACATCGCACTTTTACTCTAAAGTTAGACTTGTAGCTAAGATTCGCAAATAACCAACAAGCTGAAATACCCAAAGAAATGTATAAACAAGTCACGATCTTGAGCAAATGTTTGATCAGCTCATCTCTCGCGTCAAACAGCGAGCGACTTTTATAAGTTAAATGCAAACGCGTGATATTTTTGTCTCGACTTTCCAATATACGAGTATTTGCGCTGTCAATTCGACTCAAAAAACGACGAGCTTATTCAACTTCAACTTCTCTTCCTCTCTAAGAACGAAGAAAAGGAGACACTCCGCATCGAGAGTCGCTGCAAAACGAAGAGTAGCCCGACGTCCCGTCACACCAATCCGTCTCCATCTTATATAGCCGCGTCGTATAACGAACCCTTATCTCTCTCTCTCTCTCTCTCTCTCTCTATTCGACGAGAAAAGAGAGAAAGTACACCTCGAGCATCGCACGATCCTTTATAGATTGAATGAGAGGCGAGGAAGGAAGACGACGATTCTGCATGTGTAATGTGTATACATGTATAGACGGTATTTATGCCGATTGCCGCATGAGGTATATGTTTCCGGAGGAGAGCCGATATATGCGCCGAGGATACAAATTGCCGATGATCGAGCGTGGATATATTATGGATGGCTCGTGTAATGGATCGTATTTTTGCACGACGGTAGATTTTACGTTTTTTGCTTATTATCGAAGAGAAAATTGTTTGTAAGCATGATTCGGTTTCGTCAAAGACACTGACCTGCGGCAATATCAGCCTGTATGATTACACTGATAATTGCGACAGCCTTTTGATCTTACCGTTCAGTCAGACTGATAAGCGAGCTTAATTGATGATAATAATATTATTTAACGATTGTTTGAAAACATTGATTATACTCTACATCGTATTCGCAGATATCCTACTTTTATCGCAAATGTACTCTCAGCTTTTTCAAGCCTCGACCACATCCCAGAGCGCATCATCTCGCTCCATTTTCCCGTAACTCTATATCTCTCGTACCAGTTCCTCATATGAAGTCTAAGGTATCGTGTGTACGTGAAAGTATAGCAGCTTTAGTAACGTACATACTTTTAGAGACTACAACTATAAAGTGGTGGATAACGCGTGGGGATCATAATTGATGCGGATTTGCGAATCTTGCATGCGCGTGGGTCAGTCGATGCGTTGAAGATCAAGTGGGTGGTTGTGGTTAATTTTTTCTTTTTCTTTGTTTTAAAGAAAGAAAAAAAAACAGTTTTAACAATTCTCATTTTTCAGCCTGAAATAGAGGCATCTTCTACTTAATCGACGTCCATAAAAATCCATTATATTCCCATCAACTCTGATAGCCGTTCGCACGAGAGACATTACACACGGTCGCGCCAACGTCTCGATAATATAATTATAATATACCACACAATCATCCCACAGAATATCTCGCACCTACTCGCGCTTGAATATTGCAATCGAGTATATTATATATGTATAGGCGCCGACATTGACCCACTGACTTTTCACGATCGCGAAAGCCAAAGGCGTCATATGTATATGTATAATATAAGTATTATTATTATTGCATGGGATCATCGTCTTCTCTCTCAGCTCGTTGACTTCTGAGATTATTGTATAGTTGTGTGTATTTACGGAAAAACGATCGCGTGTCTCGCGAGATAGGGATGACAGGTAGATTGCCCGTAATTGTGGGTGTGAGGTATACATGATTTTTTTTCCGTCTCGCTGCATAGCTGTCTCTTTTTTACTTTATTTGGGGAAAAAACTTGTATAGTAGATAATAGTACCGAGCAAGGTCATCAGATATCTACCCCTAATAAAAATTAAACAATTATAAACATGTCCAGTCATCATATATACTGTGTCGCTGCAGTATGAAATCTCTCCAAACGCGCATATACGCAAGTGAAAGGCTTCATGCACGGTGTGTACACACACACACACACACACGCACACACAAGCATCATACGCAAATTCGGAGTATATAATACATATAACCGATCGCTTTTTGCCGGACTTTTTATAAGTCTGTTGTATACAGCTCAGACTGTCGAGTGAAACCCGGTAATTAAATCGGGCGCTTTTCCTCGACGCCGCCGCTACAGCGCCGCGTTGTGCAGCATGCGCTGACCCGCCGCCGAGAGCTGTCCCCTTTCGAAAGGCTTCGTTCCCAGCAGCAGAGCCGATCTGCGACTATGATTATAATTCCATCTTTTTTTTTCTACTGTGATGCGGCTTCTAGGAGGATTTCCTGACGTTTGACCGTTTTTTTTTTAACGTGTCGCATTGGAACTCGTTCTGATGATAATAAATAATTGGTAGATTTTTGAAACGATATTAAAACCTGTATTGACAAAGAAACTACCAAAACAATGACAGAAGAAAAAAGAAAAGCATCGCGCGCAACAGTTCTAAATCGCGTTGCACAAATCATTCGCGCAACATCGGCGGCGCCGCTGCACACCAGGTCAACCTTCCCATAACGCAACGTCGCTCGGCCGTGTAATATATAACGCAACTCGTCGACGATAATCATAACAACGGCAGCACAACAACGGAACGATCGCGAGTTATGTGCTCACACAATGGCGCAAAACTTTTCGCATACCTTTCTTTTACATATATATAAACTTGTCAGTCTCTTGGATGGCGACTGTTATAACGTGTGCTCTTATGAATAAGTGATGGCGCGTCTTTGCGCCGGAAACGCCATCATGAGCGTGGTGTGCAGGAAGTTTGTTGTGATAGAGGTGCTTTTTGGGTTACTGTTACGCAAGTAGTTTACTATTGTTATATGAACTGATTGACGTACTTACTTTTGGCACGAAAATCACGACGAATCTCAATCACAAATTCAGCTCGACGCGCGATGTCGATTGGCCACTCGATCGTTGCTTTTTTCACGCCAAGGAGTATATAATCGCGTTTACAAATATTTCTCGATCGCTGAACGAGTTTGTCTGTATATAGTGTGAGATAACCGGTCCTTGTACATTATTAATTATTGTTATACGCTACATTACAAGGTTATAAACGGGCAAGTTAATCGCATCAGTGACTCGTGGAAAGGCATTTTCACCCGTTCATATATATATATATATATATATATCCGACGCACTTTTCGCGCCACCGATTCCTGACTTTCTCTCCGACTGTATACTTACACACGCTATACTCGCTTTTTTTCCGCGGCGGTGTAATGTCGGACGTCGTCGACGCGGCTGATTAGCTCCGACGATGATTCGGACACGTATATCGGCTTATTATCGATATGCGACGAGAAGTGTTTATTGTTAAAAGGGACTTTCTAAAACGGCGGGTGAAAGTTTTCTCGTTTATTATTTGAGAAATTCGTGCGAGAGGATTCGGACCGCGCGTTTATGGGCTTCTTTATTTAAGTACTGCTGATGTAGTGAGCGGCTGCGATATACATGTATCGAGGTGAAGGAGAGATGCGCTTCTGGATTTCGATCGATTCCAATTTCTTTTGCACTGCAACAACCTCGAGCATTGCCGTGCGATTAACAATTTCGTTATCCAGTCGCACGTACGACCAGGTTGAAACGCAGTTATCCTAAAATAATCGCCATCAGCCCGATAATGTATTCAGCTCTCCGAAAGTACGCCGCATACGTATACAGCCAACATTATTTTTCCTATTAAAAAACGAAAAATGTAGGCCTCTGCGTCTGTATCGTATAATCCAGCTGCCGCCCGTAATATAAACCTGTCCCGTCGATCGCGGTCGGGAAAATTCAGGTTTCGGTCGAGTTGTTGCTTGGATTATATCTCGGCGGCTCTGATGGCGCTCCGACGACGGGACCGGATAACGCACGAGTGAGCTCCTTTGACACCCAATAAACGTTTCATCGGGGCAAAGCAAGTCGATTTTCGGCCTTTTTCTTTTCGTGTCTCTCATCATTTTTCTACGTAATTTACTCTAATTGTATATTTGTATAATGCGCAATCGTTATTATTCTCCTTTTTTTATCGGCGCGTGTGTTTGCTCGAAATTATATTCGTGTATAACGGTTCGCGATAACGAAGAGAATACGCATATACTTTTACGAGTTATGAGAAGTGCAGTGTATTCGTGATAATTAGTCGTTTTTGCGCGCGCGCTTTTTCGAAACTGTAAATTTATCGACGAGGCAGCCTCTTGAAAAAAAAAACTTTAACTTCAATAAGAGCGAACGCTGCCGAGTAAGTTAAGAATCGAGAAAAACGGTCGGCATATAAAAAAAAGTGGGTCGAAGAGAAAATCCGAAGAAAACTGAAATCGATATAGCGAGTCGTATGTATAATTGTATAGATAATGTATACGAATATATAATCCAATCGCGCTCGCGAGCACACTGCAGGCTCATTGCAGGCTATATACTCGCGACAGAAACACGCCGCTCGCGGGCTTGATAATAATACACATATATACTTTCACTCGGGAGCACGTTGGCCGAGCGCGCGGGGAGGTCACTGCACCGGACGGACCTCTCTCGACGCTGCGCTGCTGTGTCCTATGTAGCAGCAGCTGATCCATCGAGTCAGATTCTCCAGCCGATCTTGCCGAGAGAGATGTATGGATAAGGTGTGCGGAGGGATGCGCTGATTTTTTATTTATTTTTATTTTGAAGACGACGATTAAACGATTTGCTTTGAAGTATATGATAATCGAGAGTTTTTATTGGTTTGTTTTGATCCGTCAATCTGTACAGATATAGACTGTAAATATAAACTCTGTACTCGATTCGCGATCAAATCTAAAAATATAAGTACAAGTTATAAATCTAGAAAAGCGATATACTAATAGTATAAGAAGTAACTTGAATCCCGAGTGCACCTATAGGAACATCTTCCGGATGAATTTCATTAGAAAGACGCGTATATTCACCTCGTTTTCCGTACCGGTTTCTCCCTCCATGCACGAAAGAAAAAATCTTAATGACTCAAGCGAGACAAACTTCATCGATCTTCACATATTAGCATATACTCGGTATGCATAAAAAGAAAAATTCAAAGCAAACCCATAAAACAGAACTTAAAGGTAGTAAACACAGAAACTCACTCGCGTCTCTTGACCCATCAGCAACCTTTACTTTCTTTTTTCCTCCCGTATATAATATATTATTATTTCGTCTTCCATATATATATATATATAAACAAGCCCAATTTATTCCCGCAGCATATATCACGGCGAGATTGTATTATGCCGCCGTAAACCAAAAACTCGCAGGTCATTGTTTTCAGGAGATCGACGATGACTGAGCCGGTGTATTGTTTGTGTTGTCGTTTCATCATTGTTTCTAAGAAGGCGATGGTTCTGTAGACTTAATGCCGATCGTTTAATGTTCTAATCTATAGGATCTTTTTTGTTGCCTAATTGAGTGCATTTAAAACTTACGAAAATAAAGTTGCGGATATGTTACACGATGAGGAAAAAACGACCTTGCGATAGTGACCTGAATTTCTGTACAATATTATCAGTTTCCTGTTTTGAAAACAAAAAATCGAATAATCCTCAGGTTCCTGACTCATTCGAAATTGATGCACATCACAGCTATTCACTGCATCATTATCACACGATCAAGTGTAGCGTTGCTCATCTTCATCGCAACTGGATGACACTGTATGACGAATCCGTTCAAGGCCGATCGCAATCGGTCTCCGGTCCTCGAACTCACGTGTCGAATGGGTAAAGAGAGTTACTGATCTAATGCGTGGGCTTCTCGCTGTTGTGCGCTTATCATATAACTTTGTTGCGTAAGTTTTTTATCGTGATCGCGTGCGGATGTTGTTTTGAATCATCATCAGTGTAGGAAAATCGAGGGAGATTTAAATTGTTTGAATTTAAAGATTGCGAATTTTTAATTGTCTGTACTTTGATTAGCAACAATTTTTTTTACACGCCGACTTCCATACAAAAAAAAATAATTTATAAACTATAAACACAAGCTTCTATCAATCCAAACTATCAAAACGACATTCAAAAATCTTTCACCGCCGCTCCAAACACATCATCTCTCCGTAAGTATACAAGATTTGCGAATACTTAGACAGCCGGTCGCCGGAGTGTGAACAAAGCGGACCGTTATGTGCATCATACGCTTGCGCAATCGCGCATATATGCCTCACCGGCGAACAATCAAAGCTCGCATTATAACGTCGAGCTCCGTATACTTATAACACTCCTGTGGCTGCACTGCGGGTATATGGATTGATTTAGATGGTGATCGAGACTAAGTAGTCGAGGATTGATTGTTGAGCCTGTAGGTCGTTATATACTTGAATTTGTTATAATAATAATAATTCTATAAGAAAATGTCACCTTCGCTGATTAGCACGGAAAAATAATGATCTCTCTGCTGTGCATATCGCGTT
>UCQR01091059.1:0-13549 GCA_900474235.1 Cecidostiba semifascia | reverse complement strand
GTATTATAAGTATACGTGTATAATATGAAGACGCGCTATTTTCTCGATTTTTTTATTTTCACTCAGCATTGCAATCACGAGGTTCGAATTACATTGCGATTCAATCGACACTTTGGCGATTATATCGTTAACGATCGGGAATAGATTCAGCAGAGTAGCTATGTGCGAACGTAATGCGCAATTCGTAAACTAGAAAGCATCCGCGCACCTGGAATTCCTTCGATATAATGTGACGAGACTTACAACTCGCGATAGTTCTTTTTTCCTTCCAATTTCAATTTCTCACGTGACTAATTGAAATTCGAGCAGTGTGAAATCTGTGAAATCTGTAGAATCTCACGCGCGCATGTTTCGAACGTTTTTTTAACTTTACAATGCCCGCGCGCGCGCGCGCGCATTTGAAATTCATCAGACTTCAATCGCGATTGAAATTCAAACTTCAATCTCGATTGAATATATATCTGGGATTCTCTAAACCCTGATTAGAATTCAAAGTGATGCAAGCATTCTTTTTCTGTTATGTAAAAGCGATGATAGTTTCATGTAAAAAGTTGATGATGCTATATTGTGTACATTGTCTCAATCATCCTTATATATTATATGACGTGTGTGATATTTCTAAAACAGGGTAATAAAACATCAGTATAATGACAGGTTGGCATCGATTAATAATCCCGCAGTATACTATTTTCAGACAGTAATGACGAGACGCGAATGACATGCTATTATTATAACGAGATTCTTATCTTGATGATTCCCATCTCACACAACTCCACCCGAAAACTGACCTCTAATATACGCACGAAATTCCATTTTATACACAGGAATCAGTCAGCAGCAGCGACACTGCCTCACCATCAGTACTACTGGGCAGTAGCTTTAATAGTGAACACGTGACTAACCGCACGTACGGCTGTATGTCCTCCTGTCCGGGCGGCTACCTGTTCACAACCGACAATGTGCGCAGCGTAGCCATGGAGTGGCAACTGGTCTGCGAGCGCAAGTACCTCATGCAAACAGCAGTCGACGTCTACTACGTGGGCAGTCTACTCGGTGGGCTCGTCGCCGGGATCCTGGCTGACAGGATCGGTAGACTGCCGGTACTTGCGATGTGTCTATATGCGCAGGGCACCATGGCCGTCGCGCTTTATGTTATCCAGGTAATAATATTTTAGTGGGTATGAGATCCTGTTATTATGAAGACATTGTGCGTATACGTGTATTCTATATGGATAATAATTGTAATTTGGATGCAAGACAATCTCCTATGTACCTATACGGGAAAATAAATTGAATGTACAAAATAGATTCAAAATGACGCGTCGAAAGGTTAAATAGATTGTCTCGTAAAGTATACAAAATAAAATCGCTACCTCGTCGTTTATCAATGAAAACACAAAGTGAAAGTCTGATTGACGCGGACACATCGCGTAAATAAGTGATTACCGATTTAATAACCGATTTCTCTATAGGAATACCAGCTATTCTTGGTATTCCGAGGATTGCAGGGCTTCTTCGTCCAGGGTCTCGAGAGCTGCACGTTCATCCTGTGCATGGAACTCTTTCCCGCCAAATTTCGAACGCTCATTGCGCTTATAATACTCTCGATGCGAGCTTTC
This sequence comes from Cecidostiba semifascia, assembly GCA_900474235.1. Classification (NCBI taxonomy): domain Eukaryota; kingdom Metazoa; phylum Arthropoda; class Insecta; order Hymenoptera; family Pteromalidae; genus Cecidostiba; species Cecidostiba semifascia. The sequence continues at coordinate 11,930 of UCQR01091059.1, read as the reverse complement.
GGTATGGCCATGCTTGCCGGTCTCAGTTACGCCATAACCGATTGGAGAATTCTCCAGCTGGTCGTCTCGATACCAACTGCCGTTACCGTCTTGTACATATGGTAACTATATATAATTATAATAATTATTCGAGAAAATTTTCCCTCGTACACACCTATACAATATTATATCTTTACGATCGAAACCCCGTTGTTTTCTCATAAATAATAAATCATTATATTTTCTTAAACATATACAATTAAAACTCTATTTTTTCAGGCTGATACCAGAATCCCCTCGCTGGCTACTAGCACGAAACAAGCTGACGGAGGCCGAGATGCTGCTCGACAGGATAGCTCACTACAACGGCCTGATCTGCGGTGGATCGAGTAGGAGAGCTAATAACAGCGAGGAGTCGGAGAATAAGCGCCGTGAAAAGCCGCAGAAGCCGAAGAGAAAAACGCGCGCGACAGTGGCGTCCGACGTGGACGACAATACCAAGTCGACGGACATTGAGAAATCGCTCGAGGAGTCCGAGAATCTTTTGCCCGATACGGAACAGGCTCATGGTTAGACATACACACACACATTTTTACTCTTTACGGAATGCCATTATATATTGCGTCCTTTTACGCGTGCCTATTTTGCGGCTGTAATTTGTATTATATAGTTCTTCTTGGTATCTGCGGTTTCCCACTTATGCCTATATACGTATTTGCGAAACTATAATATAGAGACGTATAGTGTTTTTATAAAAATTAAAATACAACTAAGAATGTTTAACGGGAAGCGATATAATCGTTTGCATTCTTGCAGCTAGCACAGAAGAGAAGAACGTGGAGGAGATGATAAACATGAACAGAGAGCAGAAGAGCGATTTGCCTCCGGAATTAAATATGGACGAAATCAACAAAGCGTCCCTGTTGGTGGTTGCCGATGAAAAAAGTGCGGCGAACGAGAAAGGTCAAGAGGGAATTGGTCAGGCCTATCTGTTGGTGTCGAGGGAAGCGCTTTCGGGTAACGAAAATGAGAGTGTCAAGGATGGTGACGGTGCGAGCAATGGCTTCTTGCGATTTTTGAATTCAAAGTTCATCGGAGCCATATGCGTCGTACAAATGGGTTTGTGGTAAGTATTGATAGTCTAGTAGTAATAATTCATTCGTCAAATGTGTTTTTATAGAGGTCTCTCGTTGTCAGTATTGATTGAATCTATATGTTTCCAGAGATTAAAAGTTTGATTTTTGTTATTTCGATTGTTCAAATTGAAAACTAATGTGCAGGAGGTCACATTTTTGTCGTGTATATTACGATTCACATTTTGCAAATATTCGTCTTATTACAAGGAAAAGCTTTTGCGTCATGAAAGAAAATATTTTAGACAAATATGCATAAAATCTCCATTTTTCTCAGGAAACATTAGATTATTTTACGACGATTCCTCATAAAAACATAAAACTCGGAGAACCTTCCAAGGCTAAAAATGATCGATTGTGAAAACGCTAAATCTCGAATTTGTTTTAAATCTGGAATTACAAATATGTACGATTGAATACGCAATAAACTATAATTAACTTGTATAGTCAGTTTTAATTCAATAATTCTGGATTTCGATCGATCATTGTTTTAGCAGGGATATACAATTTGTATCTACTACTTAGGTTCTGCTCGTCGGTGGCGTTTCACTCGTTGGTGACTCTACCCAACAGACTGAGCACCGAGAGACACGTCTCCCTGACTTTGGCAGCCGCTATGGAGATCGTCGCGTTCGTCGTCACCTTCTTGGTGGTTTCGTCCCGATGCGGCCGTCGACGGCCGCTTTGCGTCGTCCAAATCCTCGTTGGCGTGGCCGTTCTTGCGATAGCTTTATTAATATTCCTCGAGCCTTATCCTACTCCGAAATGGCTCGGTGAGTTGTCTGATCAATATAGGATCGTTTTCACTTATGAATCGGAGCTAACTTATATTTCTTTTTATTATTACTATCTACATAATTATATTCACCCACTTTCAGCGCCCGCAAAGGTAGCAGTGGTCAGCGTTGGAAGATTCTCGAATATCGCTAGCTTTTTCATCCTCCGAGTTGTGGTGATCGAACTTTTTCCGACGATTTCGCGAGGAACTGGACTAGGATTGTGCATCGCTGCGGAGATGATTGGAGCCCTACTTATGCCTCTTATATCTTTGCTGAACACGCTAATGACGGTGAGTAAAAGAAAAATATTCTCATTTGTACTTAATACAAATTTTTTAACTATTATTTTGAAAACCATACTGTGGCTTTTTTTCCCAGGAACTTCCGCGTTTTGTCATTGGCCTTCTCTGCATCTTCATCGGTTCACTGACTCTACTGTTCCCCGAAACTCGGTATGAAACTTTACCGGATACAGCGGCAGATGCCAGAAACTTGGGCAAACGCAACAACCAAAGCGACAATCCTGTCGTTCTGCGAGAAAAGCTGTTTTCTGAAGATTGGGTCGACGCTGGAAACGGGATTATCGTTAATTTTACGGACAATAAAAATCCGGAATGATCAAAGTGGAGAGCTTAATCGAAGATTCAAAAGAGAGAGCTGTCGATGATTATATAAAGACTATTCTCGTGATTGTAAATATACTCATAAGTAATGCGGCTGAGAAACCAAAGTGTGTGCGTGGAAAAGTGTAATATAGGTGTTAAGCGCTTTTTTTTTCGATAAGTTATGCAGGAATGTTTTATGCGAGAAAGTTTTGCTCTAAGAAGATACGATTATACTGTTATTCAAACCCAAGTTTCAAGCTACTAATAACTTTGCTTGGCTAATTAGTTTAGACTTATAAAGTTTTATTTTGTCCATATTGATTCAATAATACGATTAAACAAGATACTCTCTAATTAGATTTTATAAATAAAATAACATGTAAGTTTGTATTATATAGGCTTTGAACTTTGCTTACTAATGTTTCAACTATTTTTATAACTCATATATATTTCTAACGTTAATATAATTACACAATAATAATTAGTTGTATGAAGATGCTTTATTTACTAGCAGTGCGCAGTGCCTCATATTTCGTAAAATGAAACAAAATTATTGATTAATATATAAGAAATAAATTCCTAACACCTAATTTAATCAAACTTGTTCTTACTTTATTAACAATAACATACAAAATAATTGTACTTTTTGGACTTATTGTTCATAAACTTTCAGAATAATGGAAAAAATTTGAAGATATATATTAAAGAGATTCTATACTGCTTAATAAATATAAAAACTGCTTTATTAATGCATTATCACAGAAGAACCTAGCGACCATAATTAGTCATGGATTCTTAGGAACAAAGTAATTTTAATCTTAAAATTATTGTTGCTCTGTATTGTTATTTCGATCCACCATACCAAAGAAAACAAAAGTCACATCCATTAAGTTTTAATGATAATACTCTCAAAGCACTTTTGGCTGTGCAATCCCATTATTTTGTTGAGGATTGTGTTGTTGTATTTGTTCAGCAGCTGTCTGCAATAGCCTTGTGCGCCGCCGTGTGTAATGCTGCCACAAAAGAATTTGTTGATCGTCAATAAACTTGGTACACTGTGAATTAACTACTTCTCGTCTGAAGTGCTCGTATTGCAAGAGATCAAGGAAATATAGACACATCGGATACTTTAGATACTTTGCATACTCTGGCTCCTTCCAATAGAGCAAGTATTTCAAGTAATTGATAAAGGTTGAGTCTTTGAAATAACCTCGTTGAGCCAAAACTGTAAAGAATCAAACATTATAACCGATTCACCAATCCACTTTTGAAATTCAGTGATAATGAAAGCTACAAGATGGTAGATTTTGAATTTGTAACAGAAAAATCTGTGAACCAATAGATTCTCTCTAACGATACTGTTAATAAAACAATACACTTTTGAAATAAACTTACAGTTCAAGTAATTGGGGTTAGCTAGGCACTGAACGAATTCCAACTCAACCTGGAATCGCATGCGTTGTTGGTCATCAGTCTCTGGTACTCCTGAAAAAATTGCAAAATTATAAATTACTAACAGAGACAATCATGAAAACGAGTTCTATCTATCTTTAAAAACTACGATTTGAAAAGATCATTTGACAGAAGCTAATCCAGCCTTGTTTACATAAGAACATAAACAATTTTTTAGGTTAGTTTTTTTAGGCCAACGCCAGCACAATACATTTCGCTCTGCTCCATAGATTCTTTGCTCCAGCAATAAAATCACTCATCTAAAATCCCAGTTTATCAAATTTAACAGATTATTTACCGTTCATTCCGATAAATGGTTTTCTTCCTCTTAGAACAATCGGATCATCAAACCGGTTCATATTACATCTGCGCGCACTCGATGAACCAAGTCTCTTATCTCTCCTTCTGTCTCCAGATCGTTAGTCTATGATTTTCATAAAAATCGCGAGGGAAAACTTTGCAAAACGACGTGCACAGGGCTTAAAAAGCCCGTGAAAACACCTCCTCACCACACGCCAGCAGTTTCATCATCGTTCATCGTTGATCGCCGCCATATTATATTGGGTTATTTAAAGATGGCGTGCCGAGCGGCCTAACCTGACCTCTTATATCCCGACGAGATTTTTGGCGCCGGTAGCTCGCGCGCGCTTATCACGCGTATTCTACGCGTAGGTGTATAATCCAGCTCTGGATTATACATACAGGCATGCAACGTTATACAATTAAGAGTTAACGTCTGCTTCGATTTATTTTCGTATGAAATTTAAGTTTTTACAATAACTTTGTTAAAATTTAAATAATTTGAATGGAACATCCAAATTATGCTTTTATATCGAATTTTTAGTCTTCCACGTTTTCTACTATCAGTCTTATTATCACTCGCGTTTCTTACAGTGCCGGTAAAAAATGTTTCAAACCTGCCGCGAATATGATGATGACCATTTCGGAGCGAAGACGAGAAGGGAGAAGAGGCAACAACGTAGGCCGTAGGCGCGTGGCTTTTTACACACACGGCAGTGTCTACGAGGGCAGACACGACGATAACGCATTGGGAAAAAATGTCGGAGTTATGAGTTGAAACGAGAGTTGCTGCGTTATTTCGTTCGCGATTCAGACACTTTCATGAATGAGGGTAGGTAGTGATATAAACAAATTTCATTGAAAGTTTCGTCGATGGCGATGGACTCGTGAAAATTCGGGTGCTCGAGGTCTCCTTCATTCTTAGGAGTGTTTTTCTCATTTATGAGAATGTTTTTGATCTTCGAATCTTTAATTTTTATTATTTTGATATGCACCGCAGTATTACAAGTACATAGAGTATTTTTTTTATTTTGATATCAGATTCAGATATGTCGGGGCAGAATGAGTCCAGGTCGACACCAGAACGCAGAGTCCTCGGAGAGCTGGGAAACTCCAATCCGGATTCGCCCACTGCCAATTTGAGGTTGCTCACTAATTTGGCATCCAGCTTGAAAAGTGCTACAGATAATCCACATCAAGGTAGCTCTAGTTCTGGTGCAGCTGCACAACTTGTACCTGCCCAGGATATAAGCAATGTTAGGCTTCTACCAAGGAAGGAGAAGTCTCTTAGTCTTCTGTGCAATAAGTAAGTTTTAACACATTGTGTCAGACTAGAAACTTGTGCATTGAACTAACACAATTTATAAATCTATAAATATGCCTATTTTCTGACTTCAAAATTTTACATAATAGTTGTTTTGAAATGCTTATTTAATTCATATAATACATTTTCAGGTTTTTAAATTTATTTCCTTTAAATATTCAAGAAAATTCTCTTAAAGAGATATCTCTGAATACAACAGCTCAAGCTCTTGGCACTGAAAAAAGAAGAATATATGACATTATCAATGTGTTGGAGAGTTTGGAAATGGCTACCAAGGCTGGTAAGAATTTATATAAATGGCATGGTCAGTCTCGGTTGCCTACAACCCTTGCTAAGCTAAAGATGTCAGCAATTGAAATTGGTCTAGAGAAGCATATTCAAGAAATCCAGAAATTGAATAGAGCATACGTGGAAGATTCTTATCAGTCAAACAATAATACTTTGGCTGCTCTAATGGTTCCTCAAAGTCCAACTGTGAATTATTGTTTTCCTGACAGCCCTATTAAGGAAGACAAAAGCTTAGGTGTCATGTGTCGAAAGTTTGTTATGCTGTTTCTTGTTTCTTTAAGGGTGAATATACAATTTCAAATCATATAAAATTATTTTTACAAAGAAATTAAGACATACATATTGTAAAATATTCTTCCAGAATGGTGTAATAAATTTGGATATAGCAGCCAAGGTTTTAATTAACGAGCAAGACAATTCTACTGACATAAAAAGTAGTGCTGCTAAGTCGCGATATAAAACGAAAGTTAGGCGGCTTTATGACATAGCAAATGTTTTATCAGCTATTGGTTTAATCAAGAAAGTTGATTTATATAATTGTTTAATTAGAAAGCCAATTTTTAAATATACAGGACCAAGTGTTGACTGTCTCAATTTTGATACAGGTATATTTTAATTTGTTCAATATTTTTTCTAGTCAACTAATTTAAATCGGATTATTTATAATTAAATTTTTGTGTAGAAACTCCGTCAACGGAAAACGGAAGTCAATCCTTGGTGGGTATGACCACACCAAGCAAGAAATCATCTGAAACCTTCAGTTTTCGTACTTTAAGCAGAATATCGCGATATCTTTCGAGTACTCCCGTTACCACTAAACGAGAGCCAAAAAAAAGAAAATTGTTTGATTCAGGTATTATTCAGGTTCATTTATACTTTGTTTATCATTATGAGTAATATTTCTTTACCTGATAACTAATTGTTATTATTTTTATTTGTTGACGATATAGATACTAAATTTGAACGAACTCAAAGTTCACCGTGCTTAAGCACAGGAAAAGCCCGTATTTCAGATCGATTGGATGATTCGATATTGCAAGTGGCCGAGATGGAATTGAAACGTATCAAATCAAGTGAACACAAGCCAAAAGTCCGTACTAATTTGTTTCCAAGGCACAATTCCGACTCTTGCATTCCCCCTTTAAAATTAGACTTTGACACGACGAATGCAGAAGGATTCCAAAACGTGGCATCGACTTCAACCGACAAATCAAGCACCACGTCAGACACACCAACTGTTCTTCCAGTAGTTAGTAAAGAGAATCTAGTCAACGAATCGCAAAAAGTAATTACACCTATTCGAACGGTGCGAATTGTTGTACCGCCGGATGTGAATAGAGCATCGTTCCCATTGACACAGCGCGGTACTCCAAAATTCGTGAAACTCACTAAACTCGACATGAAGAAATTGGTACCAATTTCGAGAGAGGATATCAGAATAAAATTGTCTGCCGTAAATCAATTACCGAATTTAACGCAAAAACCAAATATCGCTATTGTGACACAGATTCCGAATAACAGAATTTCTCCAGGTGATACTTTTAAGGCTATAGAAGTAGACAATACTTTGAAACTAGTACTAATAAAGCAAAAAGGTGATAATGAAGAAAAAAAATGATATAGCAACTGAGATTGTTGCTAGCAAACTTTGGCTAAAGGGTTGTGCCTTTTTTATAATACAATCTAATCTGCAGACTAAAGACAGATACTATATGTCTAAACAGAAAAAATTATGTATATATAAAGATTTTTATATATAGATTTACTTTAATAACTCATCTATTTATGATAAAATGTTATACTAACGTGCACATTTTGCAAATTTCAGTTGTATGTAATGTTGCATATAAGAAGAATTTTCATGACCATCAGTCATACGTTATATATAAAATTTAAATATATATTTATTAATGTTATATGGCAGCAGGCTAGATTTAAGTGCAAATTAAGTCGCTTTTGTATTACCAAAGCATCTTTTGTAAGATCTCTCTGCTTCAAGGCTTAGACTGTTAAAAATTATGAAGCATAAAAAGTTATTTCAAATTTAGTTATAAATGTAATCAGGAAGCAAATCCATACTGCTTTATCATAATATTTGTTTTTGTAATTATATTTTATGGATTTATGTTTACTAAAAATGGGTTGTTGTTACAAACTCATTGATAATGAATTGATTATATACTTATAGAAATTGTATTATCAAAAAAAAAAATTCTATTAATTTTTTTTTCTTTTTTGAGAAATGTACTTGATGAATTGATTATTTCTCAATCTTAATACAGATTTATTGTTTTAAGTTGTATATTTTAAGAGGAAACAAAGTTTTTTTCAAAACGCAATATAATTACACAAAAATTTCTTTATTTACACATTGTTGCTGAATAAATGTTTTTCTTCTCAAGTGATTTATTTACTTGTTAAACAATGTAATTAAAAATTATCACTTTACAGTAAAAAAAACACTTTTTGTGAATCCTAATCTAATGTTATATTATTAGTAAACTCTGTCTAATCCCTCAACTTCCAACTTTTGATCAACTTTCCCATTCAATAGAATTGAAGTAATCCTCACCATAGTGTGCTGTATCCTGTAAACTGAAAAGCAAATACGAATAATTTTTATATTTCATGTTTATTCTAGTAAAAAAGAAGTGGAAAAGCAAGTTTATACAGCATTATTAATTATGAATTACTCACAGTGTATTCTACGATATTGTTTCCTTTTCCTGAATCTAAAGTGTGTTATTGTAGACGAGAAGGTTTTATCAATTATAGTAGCATTTATTGTCACCAATTCTCTGTTCAGTACTGGCCTGCCAACCAGTGTGAAATCTTTACTTCCAAGAACTAGTACTTTTTCCAATTTAATTTTATCACCAACATTAGGAGGCCAGTATCCTCGAACAATTACAATATCGCTCTCTGTGATTTTGTATTGCTTTCCAGCAAGGTAAATAACAGCAAATAATCGGCCAGTTTTGTCTTCAGCAATTTGTTGATTTATTTCATTTGACACCTCTGAAAGTTTGTTTATTTAGTCACATGCTTAAAATATGAAAACATATAAAACTTGAGCATGGAAATTGACCTGTGGCAAGCTTTGCTTCCTCTTCATTTGGATCACTCACTTCAGTTTGATAATCAGGATTGGGCTGCATCCAAGGGACATATCTAGGTACACCTTTTAATTTTCTGTAGGTTCGTATTTGACTGTCCCACAAGTTTTGTACTGTTGGATAAATTTATTATCAGTTGCACTACATTCTGATGTAGTTAAATCAAATTTTTAAGATAACAGTTTTCATTTAAAAAATTATTTCATACTGTATTTTATACTGTTATTTCATAAGCATTGTGTTTTACCGCAAAAGAAGGTTATGTTCATGTTTATCTTGCATTTCTTTCGTAATAAATTAATGTTCGATGCAAAAAATTAAAATTTACTCACCCACGGGTGCGTGTTTTGCTAAACATTCGGACGTAACGCTCTTCGTACACGTTCGTGCTCCAATTCTCAAAAGACGAGAAAAATTCATGATAGATGCCATGTTAAATTTTGGAGCAATACCGACGACACTCTCGTCTCGTCTGCTAATATAATCCCGCAAAAGCGTGTAGGTATAGGTATTGTAGGTGGTGCAGTGCACAGTAGTGTATCGTGCAGGCCTACGAAGCCTAAGCCGGAAGATAAAATTAAATTACTGTTTAGATTCGCAATAAGATTTGTAAATTGGGCTAAAAGAATGTAAATTGTTAAACTTTATGGATAAACTTCTTCGAGCTAAAGAGATTCAGTTGGATATTCGTATCTTAAGACAAAATATTCAAATTACTCATTAGGATCGGAGGTTATGTTGAGATAACGAATAGAATAATAACTTGTAATGATAACTCAACTATGTTGTGATTTATTAAAGTTTAATTAAAAAATAAAAATTTTTCGGTGAGTGATGTATTTTTGCTTATTTTACTTATTTTTACATTATTTTGAAACCTTTTACGCAAAAGCAATGCAACTCATATGATTTTTATTGTGGGTCATAATTATTTTATTTATTTATTATTATAGCTATAGGTATATTGCATTATCCAACAATCACTATGATTCAAAATCTTGCTCTTCGTTTCCAACGACTGACATTGAGTAACAAACCCATTGCTGGAGTGTTTGGGACTTTGCAGCACATTCAACAAAAACAATGTATACAAAAAAATAACATACATACATCTGTAATCAATGCAAAAAGAGATGAACCTGAGAGATTTCTTAGATATAATAAGAAATTCTTCCCAATACAAGATCCTAGTGAAGAAAGAAGACCTGCTGTAAGCTATTCATGCATGCGTAAATACTTCAAAATAAAAAAAATTATTTAATAATGTACATTTGTTTATAGTTTGTCTGTCATCAAAAATGTAATATAAGATATACACCTAAGAAGATGTTGTATGTGACCTGGTTAGTGAGAGGAATGACAGTGGATGAAGCAATCAAACAGTTAAGTTTTACTCTTAAAAAAGGAGCAGCAATTGTTAAAGAAACTATACTAGAGGCTCAAAAGTTAGCAGTAGAAGAACACAACGTAGAATTCAAAAGTAATTTATGGGTTGGTAAGTGAATGGATTTCTGTAACATTATTTAGTAGAAAAAGATGGTATAAAAGTAACATTCTAAGTAAAATAATAATCATATCTATATTTATCAATCAAAAGTTTAACAAATTGTTCAAACATTAAATATTTGAGAAAATCATTATGTAAATCATAATTTAACTTTCATTAATTTTTTTGTAAATTTTCAGCTGAATCATTTTGCACGAAAGGTTTAGTAGTAAAAGGAGCGAGACGACATGGTAAAGGAAGAACTGGAGAAGTAAGATATACTTTCTGTCATTATTATGTTCGTCTTGAGGAAGGAGAACCTCCAAAAGATTATTATAAACTTGCACCTAAGTCTTCTGATGAATTATTAGAAGATTGGAAATCACAATTGCGAAAACGCAAGGTTCAATACTCTTTGTAATACACACATATATATTTTATAAGAAAATAAAACGTTGCTATATCTTTAATTGGTTTATTTATTTTAATTCATTCAGTTTTGTACTTTAAACTAAGATGTTTTTTCCATGGATGTTTGTAAAAAAAGTAACTTAATCAATTAAATTTTTAAAGAAAATTTATTTCGCCCAGCAAAACACATACATCATAAGTGACAGTGTTTACAACTTTAGCTTGGTTCTCCTCCAGTGACGCCTCTTAGCATTGTACCTGAAATAATAAAAATATCATATGATTAGTTAAAGCTCTTGACAATTAATGTAGTAATTCAAAAATACAATGTTTTATTTATTTGTAAAGAAACAATATCAAATATAAGTAAAATAATTGATTAATGGGTACATACAGAGAGATATAAAAGGTTTGAATAAGAAAAACCGCAATTATTTTCTAAACATTGTAAAATTGTTTTTTTTGCCCTAGGACCCGAAATAACCATTTCGCGGCCTCGAGCAAAAAAAATATATATGCAACCACGGTCGCTCAATGGATCAATCTGGACGAATGCGACTTTTTGGCCCTCGGGGAGCTTTGGGACCTCGCTCCGCTCGGGCCCAAAGTCCCCCTCGGGTCCAAAAGCTCGCATTCGCCAAGATGATACATTTCGCGCCCTTGGTACATAATGTACTAGTATAGAAACACTGATTTTTAAAATTAAAATTATTTAAATGAAATGGTTGATACAAAAAATATTGTTTTATTTTGAAGTTTTAGTTATGATTTAATCGGTGCATCTTTTATTGACAAGAAACATAACCTATACAGCCAGATGCAATTTCATTCTCGATTACAAACTTTGTGTAAAAAATTAATTTGTAAAATATAGATTCATAACAACAACCCAAGGGGTTTTTATATTACGTAAGAATCGGAGCAAGCGTTAGTTAAACATAAAAATAAGAGTATTTACCTGATGGTGTTACCCGTGCGCATTCTCACCCATTGGGGAATCGGTCTGTTTTGCTTCAACTTTTTGGCAAGCTTTCGCTTGATGATGAACGTCTTGTGG
>UCQR01090995.1:568-13674 GCA_900474235.1 Cecidostiba semifascia | reverse complement strand
GTATTAGGTTTACTGCTTTACTCTTTCATTTACTTCGAATCACTGTTTAGTTTACTTTGTATAGCTCAAATTTATGCTACAATCATTAGTTCATTTTTTCTTCGTGGCTATTTCGTATTCCAGAGAAAAAAAATTATATACAATGTTCATTTCTGTTACGTTAGTTTCGACACGTGTAAAGACATATATGATCGCGCATACATTTACATATAAGTGCATATCCGACTAGCCCACGATCGCTAATTTGATATGCGATCGGATTACTACGACGAATCAATTTTGAATTTTAAAACACGACTATTATAAACAATTCTGTAATCTTATATATAATTCTTTTTCTCTGTATTTTTTTTACTAATATAGGTCTCTATAGCCATATGTGGTCTCTGTGCTTCTCACAGCGAATAGAGTCTTCAGAATATGGCAGAGAAGCAGTATTACACATCTTACCAGTGAGTATGGCGAACGCGAAAAATGCTATTTTAACAGATTTCTCTTCCTCGTATCACGCACAATTAGTAAGACTTCTTCTCAGGCATCACTTTTAATCTCTCGAAAGCAGCTTTTTCCAGAGCCTCCCTATGATCTGGATGGGCCACCTGAATGAGCTTGTACGCCCTCTGCTGCAGGGTCCTGCCAAAGAGACTGGCAATTCCCCATTCCGTGACTATGTAGCGAACCAGGGCTCTGGATGTGACTACTCCAGCACCTGCAAAGAAATTCCATTAATAGTATTATTAATGCACACAACATTTATAGCATTTTATTGAAGGAATTTGATATCAACCTTGATTCAATGTAGGAACAATTTTGGTGGCACCCTTGTTAGTGGTAGACCTGAGAGCAATGATTGGCTTGCCCAATCCATCTTCGCTCATCGCAGCGCCAGAGATGAAATCCACTTGACCTCCAAAGCCAGAGAACATTCTCGTGCCAATACTGTCCGAGCTAACCTGGCCGGTAATATCGACTTCTATACAGGAGTTGATGGCCGTCATCTTGGGCTGTTTGGCAACGATTCTTGGATCGTTGACATAATCGACGCGCAGCATCTCTGGGAAACAATGTTTCAACGTTACAATCCTTGCATAATACCAAAAGACATTTATTATTGACAGCAAATTAGAAATCGTTCTCACCGATGAATGGATTGTTATCCATAAAGTCGTACAGCTTGTTCGTGCCGACACAAAATGATCCGACAATCCTACCGGTATGCATCGTCTTCTTACTGTTGGTGACGCAGCCGAGATTAACGAGGTCGACTACGCCGTCACTGAACATCTCGCTGTGGACGCCCAGGTCCTTGTGACTTTTGAGAAGGGACAGGGTGGCATCGGGGATGCTACCGATACCAAGCTGCAGCGTCGCGCCGTTGTCCACAAGATTGTCTGCGATGTTCTTGCCGATGAGCTTTTCCTCCTTGCTCGGCTCGTTACCGCCGTGGCTCGGCAGCGGGTTGTCATGGTTGACGGCGAAGTCGATATGGCTTTTGTGAATGAGGGCATCTCCGAACGTCCTCGGCATATGCTTGTTAACTTGAGCTAAAAATAAAAGCATACGTATGTGATGAATATGATACCGAATATTTAGAAAGTACTACTCTTTAGGTAATTGATTATCGGCGGTAATATATTCAAGCAAACGCGTGAGACACCTGGAACACATTTGAATTTTGACTCGAAACATCAGATCAAATATTTTCCAACTTCGTTGATTATTACTTTTTCAATCAAATTAAAAGTTGATCATAGGATGAATAAATAAAAATTTGAAGCGTAAAATATTCTTCACGTACCTACGATAATTTTAGAATGGATGAGAGCAGCCCTGACGCAGTCAACACTGGTGCCCAAAGAACAGTATCCCTTGGAGTCCGGTGGGGTAACGTGGATAAGAGCGATGTCAGGCTTGACATGACCCTCGTTGAAAACCTTGGGGATCTCATGCAGGAAGATAGGGATGCAGTCAGCGCGACCCTCGTTCACGGCCTTCCTTACATTGCCACCAATAAACAAGCTGATGGACTTGAAGTGCTCTAAACAAAAAATGTCATTTAAAATGTATCTTCAATTTTTCATTTCACTTAAATATAGTACACGAGCATTTAAATCGAAGTCGCTGCAGGTGCCGTTAATGAAACACAGCTTGCGTCCAAAGGGTTAAGGTCATAGCATCTTATTCTACTCTCTGATCTTTTCGTATGCGCGCGCGCACACATCTCTATACTCTACTTTTCTATTTTTACACCACCAGAATGAAGACGAGCAATGCGAGTAATTGATCAAAACAAGCGTCTGAGGCATTTATCGATTTTCCGATCAGGTTTCTCATTGCATAAAAGTCTATATGAGCTATACGTAGAGGCCGAGCCTATCGATACGTCTTTCTGCGAGACATAGACACTGACACCTCCTAACTTGTTCACCTTGGACTCGAGTCTATGTATATGTATAAATATATACAAAGAAGAATAGCATAAAGCGATTATGCGTCGACTGATAGGATTTTTCGTCGATAAAAGTAAATTGAGTAGCGATAACGTACTCTCGACTTCTTTGCTGGCAAACGGAGCCTCGCCCTCGAGATGCATGTGGAACAGCCTGACGTTGTTGACGTTCTTCTGGGCACCGACAGCTGTCATTCCGCGCAGGAGCTCCACCGGCGTTGCTGCTGCTCCCTGGGCAAACACGAGTTTATCTAAAAAAAAAAAAAATTATTTTTAATATTTTGTAATATAGATATAATAAAAATACAGCTAAGTATAGGCTCAGCAATGCTTTAATTACTTTGTTTGAATATAAACATAATAAGAAACAACGAGTTTTTACACATTGAGAAATAATAAAGCGATTGGTACGAACTATATGTATAGCAGACCAAGAGGCTTCATTGATACGCCACTGCGGATGCTACAGACGTGACAAATTATCTCAATAACAACATTGCTTTTCACAGGGGGCTACTGGCCGCCGCAGCACACTCAATTGCCTCTATATAGATAGATACAGAGAATTCACGTACAGAATGCATGCTCGTTTCGACGAAAATATCAAAGTAAACATTGTTTAACTATCCAGAGTGATTGTTTAACCGGAATCAACCACTTTCGTGGTGAGAGCTTCGTATGAATTTTTCAGCCTCAATCTTGTGAGTGAGAATTTGTGCTGTACAATAATGAGAATGATCTTTATTCGTTATACACGAATGGAAATGAATGAAAGGTTGAAACCCTTTTTAATCAGAAAAATAATAGAAAACCTTGCACCTGAGGTAGGTCAAGTTTTTTTTTCGCTATTCCGAAACGTGCACGAATCTGGGGCAAGGATCAATGTCGGCAATTCAGACGCGCCTACGAGGGCTATAATAATAACTACGGGTAAGTAGCGAAATGTTATTTTCAGAAATAAGAATGCGATATATAGTGGTTGATGACCCAAAACTATCAATTCATTTGTAATAGGCGAGCATTACTCCTGACGCACGTCGACTCTCGCTTGACCGTGCAGATGCGGAGCTTGATAACTTTTTCAACGCTACTGCTAACAATGATGTACTTAACAAAGTAATTTCCAAAAGTACTTGATTTATCTGATGAACAATTTTTCATAATCGAGAGTAAAAATTACTCGAACGCCAAAATTATAAAAATACGAAAATTTTCTGCGGATCAATTTATCATGAGCGAGTTGTAAGAATTTATGCGCAAACATTTTCAGTCTATCGTCAGCGCAATACAGTGTCGGCACGTCGACAGCGCCTACACTACATATTGTATAAACGAGGAGTGGGAGAAGCGGAGGTCAATGTTTTCGTTAAAAAGCGAAATTGAGAACGGACTTTGCGCTATATCACTCGACTTTTCACTATATCAATTCGCATCGCAGACATCACAGAAAATGCGAATGTTTTTCTCGTGAGCTCTTTCACGTTTGTGCAATCGTTGATAAGAATGATTGTAGCTAGAGGCTAACTTTTTTTAAATGTCGATTCATATAATTTACTAATAAATTACTAGTTATAAATGAGTTTTTATATACAAAGTTTATAGTTTGAACATAAATAAATGTCGAGTAACAAAAAACTGCAGATAAGTAGGCATCCCGCTTAAGTAGCATCCGATCCGACTCCAAATTGCTATCAATTTGCATCAATCATGTTGCGGGGACGATTTTCGTTCGGCACATCTGAGAATTACGACAGTAGATAAAAGAAATATTGATAACATTATTTAACATTTTGACGCATTATTCATTGTATCTGTCCAGTCGAGATAAAATGCATTATTTATAAATGAATGCTCGGACTTTCAATGTCAACAATGAAACGTCGAGTTTTTCTACGATTAAAATTTTTTTTATAAATGTGCATAACTTTGATTGACGCGTAAGGAAGGATGGGGCTAATTCGTAAATTCTTTTTTCAACTTTTAGAACGAAAATATTGAACTCAATTGAAAGAATGTCGGTTTTTACAGAATTCGTAAATTTCAGGGTAATTCGTATAGAATATTTTCATTATGATTGAACAATCGGAATTCCTCGAAAAAATTGATCTATATAGATAATCAATAAAATACAGTGTTAATTATAAATGTCCGATAAGCACACGGCAATAATCGTTTGTTTGCTAATTAATTTGATTGCCGTAATAAGAAGACGTCGACGCAGAGCAAAGACAATTCTACAATCCATAATATAAATGTTGTTCCTAACGTGCCACGTTTTGCAGACGACGTTTTGGAGCAAGTATTAGTCCATTTACCAATAAATACCTCATACAAAATTCGTAATGATAAATCGCGTGTGTCTATTTTTGAGCGATTCCACAATTTGTCTAACAAACGTTGAAAATTAATTCGAATAACTTTAAAAACATACTTAAATAACTAAATAAACAACATGATCAATATTCTCGTCGAATTCGCCCCACCCTCTATTAACCCCACGACGAAGACACCTATATATACTCACTCGAGGCCAATCCGGCGGACTCGATGGCCTCCTCGGCGGTCTTGACCCAGCAAGGCTCCTTGTTGGGAATAGGCATCGACGGCTCGTTCACATAGGTGAAGTAGCTCTTGGCGCCGGCTGTCGCCGCACGGTATGGCCTCAGGGCCGACAAAGCTCGCGATAGGCTCGTCATCTTCTGGAGCGACGACATGACTAGGTGTGGTTGTTTCAAGGCCGTGTGCTGTGTTGTTGTGGTGGAGACTCCGCCTGGAAGAGAGAGAATTTCGTTAGCATATGGATGTGTTGGCTTGTGCTAAATTACTACTTGATGAGAAAGTGCTATTTGTTGTGGGAAGTATAGCTTTTGATAAGCTATAACAAGTATACCGTCTTATCGAAATCGAGCTGCAAATTATCGATCAGGATTTTTTTTTTGGCCAAAAAGAAATAGTCGAGAGCATAAAGTCTAATTTGCAAGTTAGATTGTCGACTTTATCTGTGTGAAGCGAATGTTACACGTTAAAGACGATACAGGCTGACCTTCAATCTATATAAGCATTGTAAACACATTTTCTTGCTGAAAAATAGAACAGGAAAATATGATGCACAGACGCCGAATAACAATTGCTTGGCGAATCTGCGGATTATGTAAAAGTTGTCTTAGAATTGGAAAAAAGTGCAGTCATTAAGTGGATAAAAAGTTTATCTCGCGAAAATCCAGCGCTTAAACTGGTTCTAGCTTCTTTTTTAAAAAGTTGCAAAGTCATCGAAAACCATCACGTCGCTTCATCACTTTTTAGCTACTGCTTTCCGATAACTTTTATATTCAACAAAATAGACGATTTTGATAGTCGATAAATCAATCGCGAGCTGCAGAGAGCGCAAATAACTGATTAATCGGATAACCTATATAGAAAGCGACTCTTTTTTTCAATTGATCAAAAAGTAAACTAGGCCACAGCCAAATATACTCGTAGTTTTGCCCGTTCCACCCGCAGCTTCGACAAATATATCGTGCAACAGCCACGCATGAAATCAACACTTAAAAAAAATCACTCGATTATGCATGAACGAAAACACAAAAGTCCCGAGCAAATAACCTATCACACTGATGTGCCAAAATAAAATCCTTCACTACATATCACTATACGCATATATGTACTTGTTTTCCCTGAGTCTCGGAATCAAGATCCAGCCTCGACCTCTGCGTGTCTATCCTCTGCTTGTTTTCGTCTTGATGCGGCCCGTGGCGTGGTTTTCGCGCGACTGCGACGAGCTAAGTGAACTCTTCCGTTGGTGCCGCCGTCGCGCTTATAGCTTGCTTATACTGTCAATCCGTACTAAAAAGGAGTATATAGAAAGGCAGCTGGTTGTATGCACTGTCTCTCTTGCACACGTATGCTAAATTTCGAGATGAGAGTATGAGGTTCTTATAATTCTTACTTACCGTCAGAAGATCATAGTGTCGTTTTCGCGTGCGCAATTACTATATATATACGTTTTTATGCCTTTCGTCGTTTATTATTATCTGTAAATTCCTAACCTCAAGAGATAGAAAATTGAAAAATAAAAAAATTTCTTTTATTTTCAACACAAGATTTGTTCAGATTTCTGCTATCATCATTTTTAAGTATAAGTAATTGATTTCTTATTGAAAAATTATTTATATATATTTAAAATAAAATGTAATAAAATTCATATTTTAGTGGTATTGGGATATTAGGAAATTGATTGTTTGCGAATACTATTTTCTTTTTAGCCGAGACCTTCTTTTACAGTCAGCAAGAGTCCGTCTCGTGTGGAGGGTTTTGCAAGGAATAAATAGCTGCATAGCTCTTCTGTATACATTATACATCAACCCAATCCCTAATCATTACAAAAAAAACAAAACCAAAATCAAGGCGTTTAAAGTACTTACCAGCGACTCTGTCGGTAAGTAAAAAAACATCATCACCAACTCGCGAAGTAGACGTATATATATGACGTATATATAGGTACCCTATACAACACTTCAGTTTCAGAATCGAGTATGGTTGAAGAAAACGGAGCTCAGTCGTAGCCCGACTGTCCGATGCAAAGCGCGGGCAACATGGCGAACGTGCGGGACAGCGATACATCGCTGTGGCTCCACAACAAGCTCGGCACCTCGAACGACAGCTGGACAGGCAGCTCGATTTGCTCGCAGCTTAACGCCGAGGTGCTGCGCAACATCAAGGACTGCTTCCCGGACCTCCAGACCCAGGTCAAACTCAAGCTGCTGCTGTCCTTTTTCCACATACCCAGGCGCAACGTCGAGGAGGTGCGTGTGTGTCTATCTCTCTGTGTTTTTTCAACCCGACGATGCTCGGACGAGTTATCTCATCGTAGCGCTATGTGTGTGGCTAAGTTTGGAAGATCGAAAGGGTGAAAGGGTTAATTTCGGGTGTGTAAAGCTCCATGTAAAGCCGGGCGGAGTATTGAGGTTAGAGAGCGATTTCGAGAGCGCGCTTGGGAAAATAAATATAACGCGCGCGCGCGCGCTCTCAGAGAATTCGGCGCTCGCGCGTCACGATGTTTGCGGGATGGATAGTCTCTCTTTTATAGCGGCTATGAGTGGAGTTTATGTACCTACTGCGATATAGGAATGATATTGTTTAATGTTTGTTTTGGTACTACGATTGATGAGATGGAGTTTTTTTTTTACTTTCTTTTGGAGGTGGAGTTTAGGGTTTTGAGATTTTGGGCATTTCAGTAACTGGAGGGTAAGAGCTATGATTATCATGATGATTGTTTATTGCATGTGTTAATTTATTATTTGTATCAAAGATTAGTTGTCATTTCTATCTTGAACTATAGTGTTTGTTGAATTGCTTTATCAAAATGAATTTTTTTTTCAGTGGCGAGTCGAACTAGAAGAAATCATCGAGGTTGCCTCCCTAGACAGCGAACTATGGGTCTCCATGCTGTCAGAAGCGATGAAAACCTTCCCCTCCACTGGCTCTCTAAACACAGACATTTCAGATCTCGACGAGCACCGTCCGATTTTTGGCGATCTCGTGAACGATCTCCGAAAATTACTGAAAAAGCAGAATGATCCTGCTATGCTTCCGTTAGAATGTCACTACCTAAACAAGACTGCATTAACTTCCGTTGTTGGCAATCTGCCTTCGCCCACAAAACATTTCACACTGAAGAGGAAACCAAAAAGTGCAGCTCTCAGATCCGAGCTGCACCAGAAGAGTTTGGATGCTGCGAGTAACATGAAAAAGAGCACAGCACCTACAGTTCCTGTCAGGAGTAGAGGAATGCCAAGGAAAATGACTGATACATGTGAGTATAAAGACATTTATCAGTCTTCAAGCGTTGCCGAGTCGATCGCTAAAATTCAACTTTTAATTTCCAGCGCCACTGAAGGGAATCCCCAGCCGAGTGCCGACCTCTGGGTTCCGCTCTCCTGCTCTCACAAGTTCGCCGATGACAACTCGAACGCCGATAGCGAATCGGATACGCAAGGACGGTGGTATCAAGCTGCTGGACATTAACGAGCAGCCATTGGGTCACGCGCAGGCCAAGCGTCGCAAGAAGATGATGGAGATGGAGGAACAACAGAAAAAAGCAGAGGAGGCGAAAGTGGCTACGTCGACGACAACGACACCCACAACGCCGACGACCGAAGCCTCGACGACACCGGAGTATGCACAGGGCCTCGCTCCTATCAGTACGCCTGGGACTCCGGCTTCGACTCCCGCGGCTACCACCACTGTGTTACCTCAGCCTTACAGTACGCCTGTCAGCAGTATTCCCGTCGCTGTTGTGGCACCTATTCCTCAGACTCGTAAGTGCTCAGGGATTCCCTGTTATCTTGCAGATTTTTTTGCATCTCTTATTATGATCTTTTTGTAAATTTTGAAACGCATGCATTTCTGCGCAAACAAAAATGAATTCGTAAAACACGTTATGAGTTAAAACGTAATAAAAGTTATTGCACTTTTACGGTTCGAAGCGGAAACTATTAATTTTACGTGGTATTATCGCAAGCGATAATACATTCGTAAAAGGAGTGTTTGTTTTATTTGTAAATAATGTTCTTGTTTTTTTTTAACGTTCAATTTAAATCTATTATTATTGTTGTAGCTGTAACACCCACAACACCAACGGCAGTCGTAGTAACGACGCAACCTGTTATCACGCCAGTTGAAACTCCTCCTATTACCGTACAAACTGTCAGGCAACCGCAGACCGTCACACAAATTCGCATATCGACAAATACTCAACAACAGCCAAATACGGCGAACACAAGGAAAGGGCTTTCTCTCACGGTAAGAATTATTTATAAAGTATGATAAGCTATACACAGCAACTGTTCACTTTATCTGCCGTGAATCATACAAATTGAATACTTATTTTTACAGAGAGAGCAAATGTTGGAGGCTCAAGAAATGTTCAGAACAGCAAACAAAGTCACCAGGCCAGAGAAAGCTCTTATTTTGGGTTTCATGGCTGGTTCAAGGGGTAAAATCTCACTATTCGCAATCCTACTATTGAGAAACGACTTATACAACTTTTCACTAACGCCAACGATCTTTTACTTGCAGACAATCCTTGTCCAAAGTTAGGTAACATAGTGACGGTGATGCTTTCGGAAAATGTAGAAGAAGTGACACAGCCCGACGGCACAACTGTATTAATGCAGGTTGAAACGCATTTCCAAATGAACTATACAAACGGAGAGTGGAAGCGTATAAAGAAAAACCGGCGTATTGTTAATGACGAGTCGGCCAGTGTGGCCACAAATCAAGTAGACGTCCCCAAAAAATAGGCTCTTTGCAAAATTCGACTCTTCTCTGTTTTGTTTTTTCATAACTTTACCCAGTTTCAACAAACTATTGACATCACTCAAATTGTGCAAACATTGAGAAAAAATTATGTACTATTATATATAGAATTTATTTATTCTTAAGAAGGTGTAGCCATACACAATAATCTGTACGTGTATATATTTGAGTTAACTATTCGACCATGCAACCATGCAATTTATCTACAATGCAGATTTGACGTAAGTTTTTTATGTTCATATGGAATCGATTATTTTCTCATAATCGGTTTGGTATACATTATGAAAGAATTTAGTGCGCGATAAAATGTATACCTATAATTATATATAATTTTTTCTCGTATAAGACTAATTGCTGATGGTTATCTCTTGTCCTAAAGAATTTATCCGATAATAATCGTGTATAAAATGTAAATTAAGATGCGAAATCTAATATGATTGCGTTAAATTGCGCGCGGCGCAATGTTCGATTTAAGCACCTCGCTCTAATCTCGACGAAATCGTGGATAATCTTGTAAATAAACTAACTTTATAAGGGTTATTTACCTTCTTTGAGAGAATATGATTTGAAAGAGGGTAAATTATTTTTTGTAAAGTACAAAAGCGATTGATCATAGATTAAAAGTGAATAGGGAATTGAAAGTGACGAAAATTGTGCTTGAGAGACAAGTAAATGAAAAATATTACTATAAAATACAAATATATATTATATAAATTTACATGTTTTTTTTTTGATCTGAAAAACAAGAATAATACCATTGTTGTTTAAATAAAATATATTGATTATAAAAACTTGTCAATTATCTCGTGCTTTTCGCCGCTACTACCTGTTCTGTTGAAAAAAGTCTCAGTCGGTACTCACTCGGTGTTTCGGGCAAATAACACCGATTACCGGCTCATATGGGTCTACCGACTTAGAATATAGGGACGCAAGGCCGAAAGAGCGGATTCAAAATGAGGGGAAGTTCTCCCCACTTTTCTGCCTGCGCTGCGCTCCGCCATACCGCCTATACTACAAACTACACCTATAATGCTATACATACAAGAACATACAGTATATTGAACTCACAGACGAGAACGGGTCTTTCAATGTGTATACGATGGAGCGCAGCGCAGGTAGAAAAGTGGGGAGAACTTCCCCTCATTTTGAAGCCGTACTCTGTGCCTGTAAACTCCGCTAACGCACCATCCCTATGTCCGTGGTCTACCATAAATTCACCTCATAAATACCTACATCAGTGTCTTTCCATCTCAACAACAAATGTCTCTCTAACCACCAAAAGTGTTTTTTTTTTCACCACCTGCAGACTCGACTTGTGTATATTGTATGCTCGAGTGTATACTTATCACGAGAGTAAACAAAGCGATGTACCACAGTCCCGGCGTCCATCGTGTAATCTCTCACTATAACTCGCGATAAAAAAGAAGCTCTTGAAAAAAACAAGACTTCGTCGAGAGGGGGAGAGAGATTACAGAGTGTGCGGCATAATGACGGAGGAGAAGCACCATCATCAGCTATGCAGACTTTGCGCCGAGAGCAAGTCGGGCCTCGTCGGCATCTACGAGGCCGAGGGCCGGAGTCTCGAGATCGAGAGCAAAATCGTCAAGTGCCTCCACATACAGGTAAGCTTTTTTGTTTCCAACACACAAACAATCAGTTTCGTTTGCTTTGTCAATGAACTTGAGAGGGGGAAAAAAGTGGCCTCACTCTTCGACGCACAAATTAGAATGAGAATTAGTCTGTGCGATGGAGTTGCATTAACATACTAGCTATTTGTGAGTATAATCAGCTGAGACAGACTTTTGGAAAAGTTTGTCTCTTGGGGAGTCCAGTCTTGCTTTGGGGAAGCTTGAGAACGGATGGAGGGATTAGTGAAAGAAGAGGCTTAATTGATGAGTCAGAATTGTATTATAAGTCTTGGGTAATTAAGGCACGCAAGGCTCGCCAATGTTCTATACTTATGCTTGTGTGAAGATTGAGCTTGATTGATCACATGGATGGAAAGAAGTCTTGGTGTATAGCCTGCTAAGACGATCAGCTTTGAATTGATCGATATATTCATATTGTAATATTGTGTATGAAGACTTTTCCATAACAGTATTTGAATGAGCATGAATTCATTTCGAAGACTGAAAAATATTTGTAAAACTTTGCAGCACAATGTGGTTGTAATGTCATTTGCATACATTACGGTTTATATAACTGTTGGTCTTCTTACAGGTTTTTGTCAGCGACTGTCTGCCGCTGTCCGTGTGCCAGGAATGCTGTACACTGTTAAATCAATGCAACGATTTCTATGAGAAAACTAATCAGGCACAGTGTAACCTTCGTTATATGCTGATAGACTCTAAAGAAACTTTACAGACTATACTTGTACCCGATGCTGAGTCAAACATTGTTGAAAAGACTGAGGACACTTCCAAAGAAGAGGTGTGCATAGAAGACTTAGTTGCAGGTGGCAACGAAGACGATGAAGAATACTCTGACAATAGTGACAATAATGATACTACAGAGAAGGAGGAGATATCTCAAGAAGATGTGAAGTACGATAAAGAAGACGAAGATAGTAAGAGCGCAGTGAAAAAAGGATCTCCCAAACAAAACAATAAGAAGAAAGTTAAAAGGAAAAGTAGTTTAAACAAAGCTGATGAGGATGATTTTCAAGACCCAACAGAAGTTGTTGACAAACAGCAAACTAATGTGAGGGATGGAAAGTCATGCATGAAAATCCCAGATAATTACATGACAGGTTAGTACTTTATCCGTTGAATCAACTTCACTGAAAACATTGAATTTTCACGACTCTAATTTACTCTTCACAGGTACAGAATCCGATATGGAAATGATTGTTTTATCAGGTAAAAAAGGCAGCACTGAACAGTCACCAAAAAGTGGTAGGAGGAGAGGAGAAAGACTGGACCGATATCCGTGGTTGTGCACGGACTGTAATGATAAACTGCCGAGTTTAGAGGCTCTTGAAGAGCACCATGAAACTGTTCACAATCAAAAGACTAAGTACATGTGCGTTCAGTGCTGTAAAGTTTACGAAAAGTACTACGGCTTCTTGACCCACGTGAAGAGGCACAAGACGAAAACGAAATATAGTTGTGACAATTGCGGCAAAACATTCGTTCACAAAAAGGTTTTAGACACGCACAAAGCTATTCACAGCGAAGAACGGCCGCATGTTTGTCAGACATGTGGCAAATCTTTTAGACAGCAGAGCGCTTTGTACATTCACAGTCGTTGCCACTTGCCGGAAAATATGAAGAATCGTTTCCCATGTGATCAGTGTGATAAGAGGTAAGAAAATAGAACAAATTTTGAACCATTCCACCAC